>LR750527.1:0-206979 GCA_902729485.2 Mus minutoides
ATGTTTCCAGACCTCTCACCACCCAATCTTATCTTTCTTACCCAGAAGCACTATGGGGTGTCAGGGGTCTCACACCCTTAGTCTGTTTGGTGACTTCCAGGCAGTGTTTTCCCAGAGGGACTATGGGGTGTCAGGGGTCTCACACCCTTAGTCTGTTTAGTGACTTCCAGGCAGTGTTTTCCCAGAGGGACTATGGGGTGTCAGGGGTCTCACACCCTTAGTCTGTTTACTGACTTCCAGGCAGTGTTTTCCCAGAGGGACTATGGGGTGTCAGGGGTCTCACACCCTTAGTCTGTTTGGTGACCTCCAGACAGTGTTTGGAGTGATTAAGCCCAGCTCTTCTTAGACAACTGTCTTTAGTTGCAAGCTGACATCTGGCTGCTGGAATCTTCTGCAATGTCAGTACTGGGTACCTGCTAGGTGCAGATGCTGCTGCTGCATTCCTGGCCCAGATGGGGGAGTCCACGGCAGTGACTATTTCCTGGGTGATGAGGTAGGTCAGCTTAGACCCATCTCAGAATAATACCTCCACCAGGGCTCAGAGCTGCTGTGCCTTATGTTGGTGATTGAAGTTGAGGTTGGTGATACAGGCCTTCCCTCTGCCTGGAGAAAGGCCCTCTTCAACTCCATGTTTTTCTCAAGTACGTAGAACCAAACTCACACCAGCTGGCTTCCCTTAAGCTGCTGTTATGGTTCTCAATCATATTTTAGACATTTTTCTTTATCATTTTCTCTTCTGGTCTGCTTAGAGCTTTTACTTCCATGTGTAATCGTCTATAAGATTTAATTATTTATAGTGTTTTTCAGAAATCACTTTCCACGTTTTTTTTTTTTTTCTTTCATGTTTCATGTGACTTGTGTGTAGAACACTGGTTCTCAACCTGTGGGTCACAATCTCTTTTTAAGGGGAGTGTCAAAGGACCCCTGCACAGTGGTCGAATATCAAATACCCTACATGTCAGATATTAATATTACGATCCATAACAGTAGCAAAATTATAGTTATAAACTAACCACAACATGAATAACTGTGTTAAAGGGTTGCAGTGTTAGGAAGGTTGAGAACCTCTGGTGTAGAGGAATAACATCTGAAGAAATCTTTTTTTTTGTTTTGTTTTGTTTTGTTTTGTTTTTTCAAGACAGGGTTTCTCCGTATAGCCCTGGCTGTCCTGGAACTCACTCTGTAGACCAGGCTGGCCTTGAACTCAGAAATCTGCCTGCCCCTGCCTACAGAGTACTGGGATTAAAGGCGTGCGCTACCACACCCGGCTTGAGGAATTCTTTATTGCTGTAAAAGTTGTTTGAGGATGACCCCAAATCCATTCCATTCTTTTAAGATGCTATCTGTAGTAACTGTATATACCTCTGAAAAAAAAAAGCTCCCCCACCCTGCCTTCTTTTATTGAGCCAGGGCGTCAATGGTATACAGCTGGCTGTCTTGGAACACTCTCTGTAGACTAGGCTAGCCAGGAACTCAGAGATTCTCCTGCTTCTGCCTCAGGAATGTACTACCACACCTAGATTCTTTTGTCTTTTGTCTCATTTTAGCCAAAGCTGATCCTGAACTTGGTATGTGGTAGGGAATGACCTTGAACTTCCAATCCTCCTGTTTTGGAGTAGGGGCATGAACACAGTTATGGGGAGCAAACCCAAGAGCTTCCTGGGTGCTCTAAAGACAATTAGTATCTGAGATTCATACCCGAGTTCACCTCCAATTTGGTTATCTTTTAATGTCTTTTATACATTGCTATCATATTAATACTTGGTGAACATATGTGTACAAATGAGAAGCTTGAAAGAGGTGATAAGTTTGCTGAGAGTGACAGGTTGCCAATGGCAACCACACAAATCCTTGGCTCTCCTCTTAGTACAGAAAAGCATCTTCAGCAGGTGGACTAATGGCTAGAAATTTGGGTGTGATTACCTCTTTAATGAACATATGGAAAGTGTTGGGAGTTTTTTCCTTTTTCTGATGCTTTGATGAAATTATTTCTATAAGGTTCGGATCAGTTTCCAAGCATACACCGTGCATCATACAAGGCAGCTTGTGGAGCTTGTATGTCAGAACAGGGCGATACGAAAGCTAAATGGAGGCAGATCAGGCCTCTGGGAGCTTTGTTGGTTCTGATGCAGACCTGATATAGCACAGTGATTGATAAGCTTGGGTTGTAAGTGAAGAACTTCTAAAACATTCAGATTTGTGGACAGATCTGCTGAGAACAACAAGGCGCTGAGGTCGGAGGTGCATATTTATTAAAGGGAGGTCTAGGTATAGTCGATTCCTGTTATCTGTGATAGCCATGTTATGTAAAGTTACCATGAACCCCTAAGCCAATACTCCACTTCTAATAGAAATACATAGTAGGTTGCTGTGGACCTCTGGTAACAGTTTTTTGTTTGTTACTCCATCACAATTTTAAGGTTTTTTGTGTTTGTATTTAAAGGCACTTTATTTATACATACCTACAGTCTTAGTGTTCCGAATTTGAGATAAGACACTGTTACCACGGCATTTAATTGAGGCTAGCTTACAGTTTGGAGGTTTACTTCATTATCATTATAGTAGGAAGGGTGGCAGCACTCAGGCAGACAAGGAGCTGGAGAAGTAGCTGAGAGCTCTACATTTGGATCCACAGGCAAAAGGAAGAGAGGGACCTTGAATCTGGCTTGGGCATCTCAAACCTCTAAGCCCACCCCCTATGACACTCTTCCTTTAGTAAGGCCACTCCCTGTAACACTTTCAACTACTGTCACTTCCTGGTAACCCAGCATTCAAATCTGTGGGTCTGAGGAAACCATTCATATTCAAACCACCACACTCCATTACCACCCCTGAGGCTTGAAGCTGTATCATAATGCAAAAATGCATTCAGTCCAACTCCAGAAGTCCAAAGAGTCTCAGCATTGTTTAGAAGGTCAAAGTCTCTGATACTCCTGGAAATCTCTTACCTGTAAAAATCAAATTTAAAAAGCAGATTGCATACTTCCAACACACAGTGGCATACAATATGGTATCCCAAAATGGAGGAAGGCAAGCATAGTGAAAAAATACTGGACCAAACCAGGAATGAAAACCAGCAGGGCAAACTAAAATTCTCATCTCCATACCTACCTGCATGAGCATACAATCTCAGAATACATCGCAGAGCTGGTCTAGAACTTGAAAGAGCTCATCCTGCCTTCATCAGTTTGTGCTAGGATTATAGACATGTCAGTAGTTAGTTATCCATGACTTTGTACATTTTGTTTGTTTGTTTGTTTGTTTGTTTATTGAGACAGGATTTCTCTGTCACCTTGACTGTCCTTGAACTCACTCTGTAGACCAGGCTGGCCTCAAAGCCACAGAGATCCACCTGCTGTTGTCTCTTGACTGCTAGGATTAAAAGTGTGCTCCACTACCATGTGATGACTTTCTACATGTTTCTCATAAAGCACACATACTGGTTTTCTGTATCATTCAAAGCCACTGAAAAGGGATTGCTATTTTCCTGATCCTAGCTAACATGGCTGACATGTTCTTTGGCTTCATGACATTGATGACTACCTACTGTGCTTAACTTATTGCCCATCATAAACCAAGTTTCCATCATTAGTCTGTTTCTTATCATCTGCTCACTCTCACACACACACACACACACACACACACACACACGCGTTGGACTCAGTTTTGGGAATTGCTTCTCCCTGTTTAAATGTGCTTTATTGTGGGTCTGTTCGTCTTGAACTTACAATTAGATATACTGAAACTCAAAGCTAAATAAAGCTTAACTAACACCCATGATAAGCACACCATGGCCGTATCCTTAGAAGCACTTTGTAGGCTTCATCAGGACAATTAGGGGCTATCTTTAACAACACCACCAATAAAAAGCACAAAAATGTGCCAAGATGGCAGTGAATAGATGGTGAAGGGGAATTTGCTACTAAACTAAATAAGAAGGCATGATGTTATCATATTTGATCTTTGCCGGGAACATGCACATTGTTTTGAGAAAAAAAAAAGTTCAGTGCTTTTTGGATGTCTGTAAGTGATTAAAACATATTTTGTGTTGATTTAAGGTTAAAAATAAAATTTAGGAGTTGGCTTTATAATATGTCCCGTTAGTAGAGTAGAGTGGTGGTAGTAGAGTCTATTCTAGAACCTTTGACCTGTCTAATCAGAGGTGGTAGCCCCAACAATTATACCAGGTTCCATCTTCAGAGCAAGTCTTAAAACTGATAAATGTTTGGTTACATCCATGGCATTTGTGCCACTACTGAACCAGTAGCTGCAGTGTGCAAGGCGGGTTACTGTTGTAGCTTGCAGGGTTCACTTCTGCGTTTGAGTGAGGATTCCATTCCTCCTCTAGTAGAATGTACAACTTGTAGCATTATGAAAGCCAGCCTGAGGAGAAGAAGCTTCCAGGTCAGTACTTGTTGATATCTTCATGTTCTGTGACTCAAGTGTGTGAATCATCCTGACACAATACTATTTTGCTGCTAATGGGACTCATTATTAAACTGATTACTAATGACTTCTTGTGTTATAGCCCTAGATTAGGGAACTTCTCAGATCTTCTCAGAGAATGTTCTTTGTGCAGCAGATGGTGACTAACACAGAGACCCACCACTGGTCAGAGAGGACAGGATAGGTGACTACACAGTGCTCGACCCTAAGTGAGACCTCTATATCACACCTCCCACCTCACAAAGTATAGCTTGTAGAAGAGAGGACTGAAAAAGCAGAGGTAGTGGGTGCCTACAAGGAAGCAATGGTTTCCAGACACAATAGGCAGTTGCGCATAGGAATGTACAGCAGCGATGACAGTGTTCACACCGCCTGTGCCCCTCGAGCCAGACACAACTCCAGCATGGCGGTAGGAGATACACACAAACTCCCATCCAAGGCTGAGGAGCTATTGGTTCTGGATGGCTCCAGAGAGACAGGGAGAGTTGGTTTTCTCCAGTGGGTCTGATATACTCTTGTGAATGGCCACTTACCTAAGAGTATATATATGCAGCAAAAATGGAGCTTGATGGGAGCTTATACATAAGGATACAAGCCAGGTATTGGTGGGAAACATCTTTAATTCCTGCACTCAGGAGGCAGAGACAGGTGGATCTCTGAGTTCAAAGCCATCTGGTCTACAGAGTGATTCCAGGACAGCCAGGAGTACATAGAGAAACCCTGTCTCAAAAATACAAAAAACAAAAAAAATCAAACAAACAAAGAAAAACAAAACAAAAAAAGAGGACACAATGTTGCCTAAGTATGGAATGGGGGATGGATCTAGAAGAATTGGAAGACAGAGAAGAAAGGTTCAAAATACAATGTATAGAATTCTTAGTAATTGGGGCTGGAGAGGTGGCTCACTGGCTGCTCTTCCAGAGGTCCTGAGTTCAATTCCCAGCAACCACATGGTGGCTCACAACCATCTATAATGGGATCAGATGTCCTCTTCTGGTGTATCTGAAGAGATTGACACCGCGCGCGCGCACACACACACACACACACTAAATAAATAAATAAATAAATAAAATCAATAGTTAATGTAAATACTTTTTAAAAAGTAAGATTTAGTGGGAAGGGAAATTTACAAATATGAAACCACTGATGAGGATTAGCTCTGTTTCTCTATAGGAAGCTAGAACCATTTGTACAGAATAGTTGAAATTGCCCTGCCTTCCACCTGATCATCCATAGCGATAAGACTTTGAGTAAGCAGTTTCTCTTAGCTTCCATTTTTAAAATGTGGTGATCGCAGGAGCCGCCTCACTAGGCCCTTTTGAGCACTATACATGATTGACAGTATTACAATACACTTTTGATAAGCACATGTTGACAGAGTACATATTATTACCCCTTTATGGTGGTAATGGCACGATACTCGTCTACTTGGGGTGCTTCGGGGAAATAGGTGAACCATTCTGGAATTTTTTGCCCTCCCTCTTTTATTTAGTTCACGCTGTAATGAGTTGGCAGTGCTGATGCCTGCGTTCCACGAAATGCCATAAATGACATTTGTATCAGTTAGCAATTAGACTGTGTTCTGGGAAACACATTGTTAAATGATTTCATCAATGTGTGACATCAGAGTGCATTTGAACAAACTGAGACAGCTATAGCAGTCTTATTGTTGATACAATCCATTGGGACCACTAAAGCATATGATTTTTTGTCACTGGCAGAAATATCATCCTGCATATGACTGTATTCCTTTATTCATTGGAGTTGATTTTCACCTATTCCTACCACAGAACAAAGGAAGACAGCGGGGATCCCAAGGCTCTGTGAATATGTATCAAAGCATCATGTTCTAATCCTTCATAATACAATAAAAAGAAACATTGTTACCACATACAAACATAGCATCATGTCATCCTTGCTGATCTGCCATGCTCCTTTTCCAGCAGTCATTGGAATAGTCTACCTGTTTCAGAAATCATCTTGAACATAGGCACATTCCTTTGGTCATTTCTTGTCTGTCACTACTTTTATCCTAAACAGAATCAAGTCGTTACTATAGAGACCATATGGTCCTTAAGCTTAAAATAATTGATGCCTGGTATTTACAGAAACACTTTACTAATTCCTAATTTAGAAGAGTCTTTCTCAATTAAAACTAAGCCAGGCTGCTGACTTCAGTGCCAGAGGTAAACACATGTGCCCTTTGTAGGGACTAAGTCATTGTCATCGTAAAGGGGAGAGAAGCGCAGGCCCATTCTCAGTCTTCCAGTGGTCTTTACTTCATTCACCGTTTCTTTGTTCCAATTCACTTTCTGTTCTAAACTTTTTTACACTTTTAGTAATCGCTCTGCTTTTTCTATATCATTGTTATTCATGGAAATAATAATTTTAAAAAATGCAAAGGTGACTGGTGATAAGATAGTAAAGTGGATTCGGGGTGGTGGCATACATACTCTTGCAGTTCCAATGCTCATACACCAAAATCATGAGTTCCAGCTCAGAAGAGGCTACATAGCAAGACCCTGTCATTAAAAAATAAATAAATCAAGACTTAAGGTATTACTTGGTAGTACCTGCTGAACATGCCTGAGATCCAGCCTCAGCAGCATGTAAGACTGGGTGAGCTGGTACATTCCTGTAATCCTACTACTATAGAAATTGAGGTAGAATGTTCAAAAGTTTATGCTCATCCTCAGCTACCCAAGTAGTTTGAGACTAGCCTGAGATACACAAGACCTTGTCTCAAAACAAACAGAATACCCAAACTGAACTAGTAAAACAGATAACGTGATGGTGCCAGATATCAGCCACCATACTTGGATGAGTAAACTGTCTCTGGAGTGACAAGTAGCTTACCCAAGATGTTCTGGGCAGAAGACTAGATTCTCATCTTGAATAGAGTGACTTTCAGTCTAGTTTCATTAAGCAGTAGGGCTTACTCATTATTTTTTAATTACTGATATGTTTTTGTGATCTATTGGGTTTTTTGTTTGTTTGTTGATTGATTGTTTGATTGTTTGTTTTGAGATGGAGTTTCTCTGAATAGCTCTGACTATCCTGGAACTCATTTTGTAGACCAGGCTGACCTTGAACTTGCAGAGATCTACCTGCCTCTCTGCCTTTCAAGTGCCGAGATTAAAGGAATTAGTCACTACCACCTGGATATTTTCATATGACTTTTTCCCCCCCTTGAAAAACCTAGATGCCCTTTTAGATGGCTTCTTTTAAGTTAATCCCAGTTTAATTATGAAGATGACTTCTATGTTTAATAAGATGCCACTTTCAGAATTCATGCCACACAGGAGAGAGAACTCATTGTGTTGAGAAGAAATTATTTATTCTATAATTTACACTCGATGACAGAAGGATAACTTGACATTTGTTTTTCTCTCCACTCTGAATTCTAGACCAGCAATCTAGAATGGCTGGTTCTTTTACCACACACCTCCCCAGACACACACACACACACACACACACACACACACACACACACACACACACCAGGAGGGCATATGTGCTCACAGTCTATCTAATTGCATTCCAGCCTGTGAGCAGAAATGCAGAAAAAGATATGGGACTTTTCTTCTCTTGAGCTCTAAGCTGATGTCAGAGAAGTTGATATTATGTCCTGAAGGGTACCTAATTTATTTCAGAAAATGTGTTGGAACCCTGGGGTGTAGTCTGGTTGTTTTGTCCTATGTACCATGGGGTAGCAGATTAATAACTAATTTTTTTCCCTTTGATGCATTTTCTTTTATCAGTCTGATTCCCAGAACTGAGATTCCTACCATAATTGGTCCATTGACTTCATGTAAATGGCTCTACTATGCTCTGGCAGTCTGGCATGGAAGACTAGACGTTCTGACCTCCCATGGAGATGATGGTCCCTGCTCCTTTCTGTTCATTATAGTAAAATTTGTTTAATCTAAAATAAAAAAAAAAAAGGATGATTAGGGGATGAAAGTTACAATACTTCCTGGTATTCCCTCTTCACTGATTTAATGAAGGTCTGAAGCAGTCATAAGAGTAGAAATCTGGATCATTTTCCTTAATGAGATTTGAAAACTTGGAAAAGACACTCACATTCTTACTCCCCGTGAATGTTTGAATGTCACTGTTGTCAGCAGATCCATTTGTAGTTAGGCACCCTTATGACTGACTGACAGTGAGGGACCCACACTCAAGCTTGTAACTGACCTTCCCAATGTCCTGGAGCTAAGTCCTTTGAAGGTCATTTGCAAGGTGCTTGACTTCTTTTACCTTTTAACTCCCAACCTGAGAGCAAGTCTCCTTTCTCTTAGGCACCAGCTGCACGTGGCTCAGGCTAACTAGAATGTGGTCATGTAGGGATTTCACTGGAAACCAAAGTTCTGCAAGGCTGGGGAAGTAAGGGTTGGATTCACTTCCATTCCCCAACTGCTTAGGGATTCAACTCCTGAAGCCTTAACAGCGATCAAAGCAGTTAGCCCCTCAATCAGTAGTTCCCTATGGTATTCCAAACTGCTCACTGTTGTGTGTGTAAAGTAAAGGGTATGTACATACCTTATCTTTGTTAACTCAGAGGCAATAACAACGCAATTTGGATTTTGAATCCCAGCAACAACTTAACTTGTCTCCTCAGGTGAGAAATTTAGCTTGTTTCTGCTTGGACTCTCTTAGCTTAAAGTTGGGGCACAATAGAATTTAGGTCCCACATGTGTAGAAATACAAGGTTCAGAGTTATGTAAAGTTCTTAAATTTGTAGAAGGTGTTTCAGAAATACTAGCTGTTGATATCATTGTCCATATTTTATCTCTCTCTCTCTCTCTCTCTCTCTCTCTCTCTCTCTCTCTCTCTGTGTGTGTGTGTGTGTGTGTGTGTGTCTGTCATCTGTTTGTTTTTATTTCCTGATATAATCAATAGGTACTTTCCCCCATTTTGGCTTGTTGAGGATCAAATCTAGAACCTCATGAATATTAGATGACTATTCTTCATTCCTTCCTCTCAGTAAGTTTGTACTAAAAGATTCAAGTTTCCTTCATCCTATGCTTGTCAATATACAGTAGCGTCACAGGTCCATTTGAGAAACAGGCAAGACTTTGAACTTCTGGGCAAAAGCATACACTAGCTGGAGGGAAGGCTCAGCTGCTGAGAGCACTGGCTGCTCTTGCAGAGGACCCGGGGTTCAGTTCCCAGCACCCACACAGTGGCTCACAACCACTGTAACTCCAATTCTAGGGGATCCAATAGTTTTTTATGATCCCCTTGAACATAAGGAATGTACCTAGTGCATACACATACGTGTAGACAAAATTTTTATACACATAGGATTAAATAAATAAATCTAAAATATTTTTAAAATAATGCATTTCCTTGATATGTGACTCTGAATATCCATGGTTAATTTTAAAGATTTATCACTTTTGTAACATTATTTCTCTTCCTCTGATACAGACCTGATAACATCATAAGACTGTATCTTACTAGAAAACAAAAATTCTGGAATGGTTGTTCATGGCAACTCACACTGTGATAGCAAGACTTCTTTCTGCACTGTTAGAGATCATAAGATCAAACTGGTCTTTGAGAACAGACAAGGAAAAAGAGCTTTCTCTGTCTCTAAAGATACATTTACTTTTCTCATGTATGTGTATGTATGTGTGTGTATCATGGAGATGCCTGATGCCCATGGAGACCAGAGGTGATAGAGACTCTGCAACTAGAGTTAGAGATGGCTAGGAGCCAGGATGTGGGTGCTGCAGACTGAACCTGGGGTCTCTGCAGGGGCAATAACTCTCTAGTTGCCAGGGCTTTTCTCTTTCTTAGTAAGATTTTCATAAAGAGCATAAAAGCAGCTGGAAATTAGAATGCTCAAGTTTAATGCTGACTTTGAGCAAAGCTGTGTGATCTTGGGCAACTTTCTCAACCCGTCTGTGCTTCCTTCTGTTTATTGCCTCTGAAGTAGAAGACGTTAGTTCCCATTTCAGAGCGCTGAGGATGGGACTGAATAATGTATAAGATCACTTAGCAAAGTCCTGCAATAAATTGTAGTCATCATGGTGATAGATGATGACAATTTAGAATTCTCCTCTGCATATCAAATTGAGCAGAAAGGAAAAAAAAATCTCCTGAGATAATAAATCCTTAGGAATTCCATCTTCCCAGCAGCAGAGCAGGAATGGAATCTCTTCCTATTCTGTCATTTGTACTTTGCTGGAGTTTGACTAGGTTACATTTCAGAAGTCACAAGCTCTTTGGTAACAATCTATACCACAGCTATATATGGCTGCATGTAAACTTCTCCCTCCCTCCTTTTAATCAGTACCTTACTGTCTGTCTGTCTGTCTGTCTGTCTGTCTGTCTGTCTGCCTCTCTAACGCCCGCCCTTCCTCTCTCCTTTCCTTTGGCTTTGATGGAGTCACAGTGAAGTCCTCTAGTGTCATCCTGGAGGACAGGTGGTGAGAGGCAGTTTCTCCCTACCATCTCTGCACTCCCAGCTTCTCCTGTTAGAAGCTTTGGGCATTGAAGGAAACACCTTCACCTCTCTCACATGCCCTTTCTGGTGGTAAAGGAAATGCTGAATAATGAAGGACTCTCATAAAAGCCCCTACACTGAAAGGCTCGAGGCTTGCTATTCCATGCCAATAGATAATTTCCACCTTTTGAAAACGATATGAATGAAGTGGAATAATGGAAGAAGCATTTTTCTGTGCAAAGTTAAATTAGTTCACAATTGCAAAATACGTAGAGTCTGAGCATATGTAATAATGTATTTGTAGAAACTTACATTTCCATAACAACTGGGCTATAAAGTGAAGGGAGCTTGGAGTTTTACATTCTGGAGCCTAGCACTCAGAATTTATATGAAGAATTGCAGGAGACAGACTAGTCAGCAGACGGCACAGTTTTCACTCCCAAACCAAGATGCACACTGTAGTTTAAGTGTTAAGAGTGGGTACAAGTTGGCAAATAGTTATTTAACCAGGCTCACCATCCCCTGTATTGAAAAAGATAAACTTCAATGAAAAACATGGCCCCCACTTGTATGTCAGCAGCACACAGAGAGAGTTCTTGAAATGAAGCTTTGCATGTGAATTTTTGCATGTCCATGGGACATTGGATTTTGAGATATGGACAAGAAACCTGGGTGCTCA
This sequence comes from Mus minutoides, assembly GCA_902729485.2. Lineage (NCBI taxonomy): Eukaryota > Metazoa > Chordata > Mammalia > Rodentia > Muridae > Mus > Mus minutoides. The sequence goes on from LR750527.1 coordinate 11,580, forward strand.
GCACATGGCTGCCACGCTCCATAACTCTCTTCTTCCTGGGTTTATGTTCGGCACAAGCTGCCATCCTCCAAGGCTGCACAGCCTAACTTTTTCTTGTAGTCACTTAACAGTTTTATGGGAAATTGCTCTCAGCTGAGTATTCTCTCTCTCTCTCTCTCTCTCTCTCTCTCTCTCTCTCTCTCTCTCTCTCTCTCTCTTTCTCTCTCTGCCCTGTCCCCTTTCCCCACTCTCCGTGTTTGTGTATGAAAAAGCTTAGGTGTGATTGATTTTTGCAGTTAGCTCTGAAAGCACCAAATGATAACAATTTTCAGGCTGGGGACCTCAACTGGGCTCAAAGGCCTGCAACTTAGGAAAACCGGGTGGGTGATCAATCTTTGCATTCTAAAACAACATTATGGTGCCTCTGCTGTAGGCCCTGGATCTGGGTATATAGATACAGACTTTTTACAAAACAAAGGTTTAGAGTTTTTGAAAGCATTGAGAATCAATTTATCCGTCTTTAATTTCATCATCCCGACATACTCCTGTTAGCATATGGCTTTATTTTTTCTAGTTTATTTGTCTTGCATATATAACTGTGCTTAGCAACCCTCTGTGCCCCCTCGTGGAAATTGGATACCTTTGTGTATGCATATCTTAGATGTAGTCGGAGTTGTGTTTTATATATGGAAGTTACATCAGGAGCACAGTTAGACTCCAGCATATGTAACTGAGATGATGGATAAAAAGACAGAGGAACGGAAATTCCTCTAATTAACTTTCCCAGCCCCCAGCCCTGCTAGGTTTAAAATAACCTCGGCTCAGTTTTTCTCACTGTCTTTGAGAAAAGAACAGTACCATAGAAGTGCAGAAAGGAACTGAAGTTCTAGCTTCCAAAAGCCCATATCCTGGTCATTTGGAGGGCTTAGTGGTAAGTTGTATTTATTTCTTTAGCTAACTAGTAAAGCGGTTATTTCGGCATTTGAAGCCCCTGTAGCATCAGGCCTCCTGTGCTGACACAGTTATTAACCTCTGTTTTGTGTGTCCCATCCTGTAGCACCTCCGGTAAATCCTGGTTAAGAAAAAGAAGCTTCATGCGCTGGCACACCTGCCATGGTGAAAGCTAATTGGGGCTAGAGAGATGGCTCAGCACTTAGAGCATTTGTTGCTCTTGCAAAGGCCCCAGGTTCTGTTCCCAGCACCCGTGTGGCAGCTCAGAACCATTTGTAGCATCAGTTCCAGACGACCTGATGGTACTCTTTCCTTGTCTTCACATCACGAGACACACATGTGGTGCACACACACTCACACGCAGGCAAAAATCTTCATGCACGTACAATAAAATAATCTAAAAATGAAATGGATAGTTATTGTGTTTGTGTGCAGGTGTGTGTGTGTATGTGTGTGTGTATCTCATGGTGTGCATACAGAGATTAGAGGACAAGTCTCTAGAGTTGGTTCTCTCCTTCCAGCTTGCTGAGGCAAGGTCTCTTTTGTTAATGCTATGCAGCATATACTGTGCTAGCTGCCCACAAGCTTTTGGCTAGTTAGTTCTTCTGCTCCACCTCCCAGCTGGTATAGGGGGGTACTGTTGTTACAGATGTGCTTACCCTATCTGACTTTTCTGGTGGATCCCAGAGATCAAACTCAGGTAGCCAGAGTTAAACTGTAGGCATTGTACCCACTAAACCATCTTTCCAGTCCTCCAGGAAGTGTTCTGATTGCTCAGGTACCACCACTGCAGAATCCAGCATCTACTAGAGTCCTAGCTCCTAGCTGCATCCCAAGCCATGCAAACTCATGGCTTCCTGACTTTGACTTCTTGAGCAGCAATTCTCAACCTTCCTAACGCTGCGACCCTTTAATACAGTTCTTCGTGTTGCGGTGACCCCCAAACATAGAATTATTTCATTGCTACTTCTTCATTGCTACTTCAGAACTATAATTTTGCTACTGTTATGAATTTTAGTGTAAGTATTTGATATGCAGAATATCTGATGTGTGGTCCCCAAAGGTGTTGAAACTACTGCTCTAGAGTGATTTGGGGTGCTGCCTCCAGTGAGAATCCTCCCAACAACTATTTTTTTTTTTTTTTTTTTTTTTGGTTTTTTGAGACAGGGTTTCTCTGTATAGCCCTGGCTGTCCTGGAATTCACTTTGTAGACCAGGCTGGCCTCTCGAACTCAGAAATCCGCCTGCCTCTGCCTCCCAAGTGCTGGGATTAAAGGCGTGCGCCACCACGCCTGGCATTTTGTTTGTCTTAATTAGCTAAAACCACAGGTGGGTTCATGGCTTCTCTGGATTAGCCCATCCTTTGGGATTTCCTTCCATTCAGTGATTCGTGACCCTAGAATAGAACCCTAACCCCAGTTTCCCTCCCCTGGACCCACCCCACTGCATTCAACCTCACATCCTTGGTAAAAATCCATGAGATTTTCTATGAAAATAACCTGGTTTTAATTGTATGCATTATGTATGTGCCTGAAAACCGGTGTTGGAAGTTGAAGCCTCTGTCTGGAGTTACTGATGGTTATGAGTCTTCATGTGGGTACCGCAAGAGTAGCAAATGCTCTTAACCGCTGAGCCAACTCTCCAGCTCCAGTCTGTGTAAATAAACTTTTCATCTGTAAATTCAGGCAGGTTTATTTCCTCAGTTGTAATTACTGTGTTCTGTTTTCTTTACTCAACCTGTTTTGCTAGAACTTCCAGTATTTTATTGACTGGGTGCTGAGAGACTTGTAATTTTCTAGATTGTAACAGGAAAAACACCTGATGTCCCATCAAGAACCTTCCTGTCAGCCAAAGGGTTTTCCGACTTTTCTTTGTCAGCTTGAAGACATCCCCACTAATCATAATTTTTAAAAGTTTATATTTAATTATGAATTGGTTTAGTACCTAATCAGATCGTTCTGAATCAGTTGATAGGATGCTGTGTTGTTTGATAAGATGCTATTGTGAGTTATACTTACTGATCTTCAATCACTGTAATGAAACTATATTGATTATCTATAAAAACAAAAACAAAACAAAAAGACCCCCACACTTTAGTGAGTCCATGGTTCATATTTCTTTTTGTATATTACTGGATTCAGTTTGTGCATTTTTTCCCCTTTGGAGAATTTTCATATTTGAGCTGATGAGAGAGAGATACCAGTCTGTAGATGTTTTTGGTAGCAGATATTAGCTTCGTAAACAGAGTTGGGAAATGTTCACTTCTATCTGTTTTCTGGAGAGGATTGTGTGGAATTGGTGTTCATCATGTCATTGTTTAGGTTCGCATCTTCAGTGGAGCAGAATGTGAGCCCATAGATCCCCTTGTACTTTTACTTCTCAAATAGTGTTTCTATAATTGCCCCAGAGTTTTTTAAACTATAAATTCCTTAGATAAACTGGCGTTTCTCCAGGTCTTAGTGCATTTCTCCACGTTATCAGTGTATCCCTTGTTGGAACATTCCCTTCTGCTTTGATACATTCGTGGCCACTAGCAGCAGCATTTATTTAATTCCTTGTAATGAGAATTCTGTCTTACTCTTTTATTCCAGTTTGTCAATCTTAGAAGAGAAGCTGCCATTTGCTTAGTCTCTTCAGAGAGCCAGCTTCGTTTCATCATTTTTTGTGTTATTCTGTTTTTACTTTCGTTTATTATGTTCTTATTCTTTTTCTCCTTTGTCTGTATTTGGGTTTTCTTTTTGTGAATTCTTGTGGAGATCATTGATTTAAGAATTTAGTTCTTTACTAATGTAAAAGCTATCAAATTTCCTCTGAATCTACTTTAGCTGTTTGCACAGATTTTGATATAATGCAGTTTTCTTCAATTGAAAATTCTTTAGAGAATTCCTCTGTAACTCATAAGAATTTATTGGTTTTTTTAAAGCATAAATTTAAGTGCGTAAGTGTTCAGATATTGTTCTCATATCTTTCTCTTACTGATTTCTACTTTGACTCCCTTGTATTATAGAACACAAACTGTATACTTTCAGATAAAAAAAATACTAGAATTTTTATTTGCGTGCATGTGGGTGTCTTGAAGACAGCTTTCAGATTCCCTGGTTCTGTATACAGGCAGTGTATCACCCAACATGAGTGCTAGAAATGGAACATTAGTCCTTTGTAAGAAAAGCAAGTGCTCTCAACAACGGCCCTGTCTCACTTGCTCCACAGTTAAATTTACTGGACAGGATATAATAGATATATATTGGCTTTAATAGGACATACATATATCTGTGTCATGTTCATTGGTGATTGTGAGCTTTTGTGCTAAGTAAGTTTGCCAGTTGAGAGGGATGCTGCAGCCTGCGCTTATATCTGCAGATTTGTGTCCTTCTCCAAGTTGCATCTGTCAGGTGTGAAATCCTCTTACTCATTGCATGCACTTGCTCTGTCTTTTCTTTTGGTGTGACCCTTTTATCCTTAGACAACGCCTTGGTCTGCGTTCACTTTCCTTTCTTGGGAGTCCACTTTACCTGTAATTGAGCTTTACTGCTTCTTCTGGACTTCGTTTTCCATGATACCATTTCTGTCCTCTTATTCTTCTGTTTTCTGTAGTGAGATATTAGAAGAATACAGTTAATTTACGCTTCTCAGCTCACTCTGCTGCCTCTTTCTTTTAATTTTGTTAGGGACATTCTCCTTGTTGTTCAAAGAAATACCAAAACAAAAGCAAAGGTGTCTTGTAAAGGCAACATTTGACTCTTGATGGAGAGGGTGACCAATCAGAATTGGCTTCCTTTCTTATTCAGGTGCTGACTGTATCTTCCTTGTCTGAGGTCTGACCTCACAGTCTGTCCCAACTGGCTAGTTTAAAAGAATCCTGCAAAGAAAATGAAAGCAAGGTGGATAGGAGTGGATCCTTTAAGATACTTAGATTCTGAACATACTTCAAGGCTTTATGTTGGGCAGTAGGGTGGTGGATGGGACTGAAACATTTGCATAAAGTCTTTAACAAGGTAAGAGATAAAAAGATGTGAATTTCTTGTCATAAAAGCTTTACAGTGTTTGACAGAAAAGACTAATAATATATTATGTTTTTATACTTTATTAGTCCATTTATAGTTAATGGAATTATTGTCATGTTATGGTATATAAAGATACCATATTTTACTTCTTCACTTATTTTCTATAATTTTCATTATCTGCTTTCCTAAGAGCTAAGTATTGTTGTTTCAGTTTTCAATTTCAGTGTATCTCAAAAAGGTTTTTTTGTTTTGTTTTGTTTTTGTTTGTTTGTTTTTTGTTTTTTCGAGACAGGGAGGGTTTCTCTGTGTAGCCCTGGCTGTCCTGGAACTCACTTTGTAGACCAGGCTGGCCTCGAACTCAGAAATCCACCTGCCTTTGCCTCCTAAGTACTGCGATTAGAGGCGTGTGCAACCACCTCCCGGCTCAAAAGTTTTATTGTGTTGTTCTTTTTATGATCTTTGTAGTAGTTGTTCTGGATATAGCATTATAGCCTCAGAATGTATCTATCTACTGCTATGGTCATTTTATTAGCTCAAGTGTATTATTTAAACTTCACTTTCCTTTGCATCCTTATGTATATAGCAAGCATACTTATCTGAAATATTTCTATATGCTTAGAATCACATTAGACAGTATTATACCTTATTTTTCCAATTATTGAACCTGTTTAGGAAATTTAAGGAGAGAAGGACCATGATAAGTCAGTCATTCATTCATACATACACATAAGTCACTCATACATGCATAAATACATATGTACATAAGTACATACAATTTCTGTACTAGTCTTCCTTTTGTTCAGTAAATCTGTTTGCTCATTGTTTGTATGTGTGTCCATACGAGCATGTCTCACGTGTATAGAAGTGCCTGTGGAAGCCAGAAGTAGGTATCAGGTGCTGTCCAACATGAGTGCTGGGAACTTAGCCTGGGTCTTCTTGAAGGGCAAGTGCTCTTAACTACCAAGGCATCTCTGCAGTCTCTCCTCATTCATCCTTTATAGTAGGTTTGCTGTCAGTGTTAACTTTCCTCCATGCAGCAATGTCTTTATTTCCCTTCATATGTTTAATTGTATTTAATGTGGATTAATTTTCTTCTGGTTTTCATCTTCTTGAATTTTTATATTTATATGTTTTGCTTAATTTGATTAATTTCATGATTATTTATGTCATAGTTTTAGATGTGTTCTTTCTCCTTTCCTTTTGGGATGCTAGTGACACAAATGTTAGGTCTTTTGTATAGTTCCCATTAGTCCCACTGTTTGCTGAGGCACACAGGCAGGCTGGCTGGTGTGCAGTCTCTGTGTATTTGTTTCTGTCTCTATTTAGTCCTGGCTGTCTTGGAACTCTCTATTTAGACCAGGCTGTCCTCGAACTCCTAGAGATCCACTTGCCTCTGCTTTCTAAGTGCTGGAAATAAAGGGATACACCACTACTCCAGACTACACTTATTTTATTGTCTGTCTGTTTTTCTTTTTTTTTTTTATTTATTTTATGTATGTGAGTACACTTTTGCTGTCTTCAGACACACCAGAAGAGGGCATTGGATCCCATTATAGGTGGTTGTGAGCCACCATGTGGTTGCTGGGAATTGAACTCAGGACCTCTGGAAGAACAGTTGGTGCTCTTAACCTCTGAACGATCTCTCCAGCCCATGTTTGTTTTTCAACATAAGAAATTTAAGAAAACTTAAGGAACTTATATCCATGCCATTGTATATTTGTCTCTTTATATTCGAGGGTCTTGTTTGTCTTAGAGTCACTACCCAGGATCTCTGGTTGTACTTAGTGTAAGAAAGAAGGAACTGCCTGCTGCATCTTCCAAAAAGAGCAGTGTCATTTAGTCAGTAGGAGGGGTCCTCTTTACATTATCCGGAGCATACAATAATTGGAGCTATAGAGTTGGTATGAGGAAATTGCCAGTAGCATGGTTTTATAGACAGGAATGAGTATGAAAGAACAAAGGTGAGTTTATCCAGTGATTGGCTTTCTAGCCCTTCTGAAATACTCTGAACGGGGTGGTTGGTAACGGAAGGGCAAGGAGAGCGAGGAGCTGAGAAATGAATAAGCAGCTTCACCATCTGCCTTCCTGCAGTTCAGAAAGTCACATGGCTCCACCAAGTTAGAGCCGTTTCTCTGTGTGTACTTGAGGTGCCAAATGCTATATTTAAGCCAAGAACCAATTTTGAAAATATTTTTCTACTTCTGTTTTGTCACACACATTCCTTGGCATATTATGTTAGGGCTTCTTCTGTTGAAGCTTCGCAGAGCCTTCTGTTTCTTCAAGCTGATCTGGCGTTCACTACTCAAACATTAGATCCTAGTTTTGGAACAGAAGTCTTCTCTGGAGATAGCACAAAGACTATTGTAACTCTCGGGCAGGTAATTCCTCCCAAATGAGAGAAGGAGCTCTTATTCCTTAATTGTTATTCTTTTATACATGAGACTTCTTTTTAAGCTATTTTCTGTTCAGGCCTATTTGACTACATTTTCTCTTCCCAGAACCTTTCTAATTATGGAGAGGGAAGGAAATGTTACGGCAGTCTCTCTTTATAGTGAAAAACGGAAGAAACTCAAACTAACTGGCTTAGTACTTTCATAGTTTGATTTTGCTTGAACTTTTAAGATACCAGTGTGACTTTAGTCTGTATAAATAGAGCACACATATCCAGGCTGCATATCTAGATACGCCAGCAAAATAAGATCCTGTGCAAAATGTTAGTGTCTGTGGAAGGAAAATGGTTTTCTACTGTGCTCATACCATTTTAGTCTGCTGGTAGACATTTGTTATGGCCTTTGTTTCCAGGTGCCTTTTTAAATAGGGCATGACTGTCACCGCACCTGTACCTCTGACCCATGGCAGGGTCCTATCTCATTAGAGGAAATTAATGGTTCCTGTGAGCAGAGAAGACTTGATCTTTATGTGGCTGCACTTGGTGTGGTGACCAAAGACACCTTGTTGGGGTTCATGGAGGCCAATGAAATAATTACCCTATTTGTAACAGTCATGTTGAGTTGTATTCAATTTGGGAGAGGCTCCAATTTGTCCTTTCCTTTTCTATAGTTCTAAGTGTGCTGGTGCCTGCTAGAGCCTCAGATATCAGCCCTACGGCTATTGAAAGGTCATTATTGTGATAGGAATGTGGAGAGCACCGCGTTCTAACAAAACGAAGTGGAACCTGGTCCATTCAGGCTCCTCTTACATGCTCTCTCACACACACACATACACACATACACACACACACACACACACACACACACACACACACACAGCCTGCCCTTCACATTTGATATCTGTTTTTCAGATTATATACAGTTAAGATGGCTTTTTTCAGGAACATGTGTGATAGAACTGGTCACATAGAGTCTCGTGATCTTTTGAGGTAAGATGTCCATCTGGCTAATTTGATTTCAGCCTTCCCCCTGCCCCCTCAGTCCGGGCAGGCAGAAAGCCAATTTAAATTCCCAGGGCCATGACTCTTTAAGGGTGTTAGAATTTTCTGTGTCCTTTCTTATTGATGTTCTTCACTCCTGCCCTGCTTTGTTCTTCTCTCAAGAGTCTTAGCTTCGACATCTTAGGTTGTGCAGGGTGCAATATAAACAGAAGCTCTGTACAGTATTCTGACTTTAGCTAACCCACGATGAATTCAGGATTGAGTCATCAGGCTAGGCTCGCAAGCCTGGCTACACATTGAAATCACTGGTGGGTGCTTATTAAAAAGTAGTGTGGTGGCTGTTGTTTGCTTGCTTGTGTTTCTTTAGGTAGGGCCTCATGTATCTCAGGCTGGCCTGAAACATGCTATATAGCAGAAGATGACCTTGAACTTCTTATTTTCCTGCCTTTACTCCTGGGATTATAAAAGTATACTGCTGCTTCCAGTTTAGACCCTGCTGGGGATCTAACCTAGAGCATTGTGTACTGTAAACAGGTACATTGACAACTGAGCTACATTCTATATAGGTGTGTGTGTCTATGTGAGTTTCCTATGTATGCCTGTATGAGTGTCTGCCACAGGTATGTGTGAGCCCAAGGAGACCAGAACTGTTGCTGGATCCACTAAAGCTGCAGATACAGGCAACTGTGAGCCATCCAGTGTGTGCACTGGTTCCTGATGGCTCAACTGTCTCTCCAGCCCACCTGATATTTAAAATCTTTTAAAAATATTGAGTTTTGTTGTTGTTATTGTTTATTGTTTGTTGTTTGCTTTTTAAAAGATCTGCCTAGTCCTACCATGTAGATCCCTGATTGGTCTGAAGTCAAAGGCTTGGGTGTCCTTTTCAGCATGTCTGAGCTGATTCTAATGAAACTCTAAAGATACTCAAACCTTTATCTGCTAATATCAGCTTCCATATATGTTCTTGAGTAAGTCTGGCTGGTATTCTGGTATTAGATTATTTGAGGACCGAAGGAGAGAAAGGATGCTTGGTTTTTCTGTGAGAGCCATGTAACTCTGACATAATAGTTCCTTTTCCCCTAGAGCATTAACACAAGGGAGAGAGAATTTCTCTTTACTGAGAGTCCCCAGGGATCACACTCCCTCATGGAAAGGTGAGGGCTGGAGCAGGCTGGGTCCATAATGGCAAAGGCTTCGGCACTATAACATCTTGGTGAATCTATAAGCAGATGCCTCAGGGCAACCAGGTGCAAATATTACTTACCTTCAGGGCCTGCCACAAGTACTCACTTTCCGTAGCTGGGCCACAGGTCCAAAGTTTCTGCAGCTTTCAAATCAGCACCACTGGCTAGAGTCCAAGTGTCTAGGCCATTATCAAGGATCAATCTGAAATCAAGCAACTGAAAAAGTGTCCCATTTTAAAGGCAGAAGATGACAGACTTTGGTCTACTCCATTGTATGTTTGGATGCAGTTTATGAAAAGCAGGAAAGTGTCAAGGACTTGCTCACCTAATAGAGCACTTGCTAATAGGCTCTGTTGGCTCATCAGGCATCTTTGGTGCAGATTTTAAAATGCCATTTAGGGGGCTGGATAGATGGCTTAGCAGTTAAGACCACTGACTGCTCTTCATTTCCTAGCAACCACATGGTGGCTCACAACCACCTGTAGTGAGATCTGATACCCTCTTCTGGTGTGTCTGAAGACAGCTATAGTGTGTGTGTGTGTGTGTGTACATATATATACATATACATATATGTATATGTATATATGTATATGTATATATATATATATATATATGTCTTTAAAAAGCAGAAACAAAAACAAAATGCCATTTAGAATTCAAGTGATTCTTTCCGTATATAATGCTTGTGGAGAAGAAGCAAGATGAATCCAGATGCTACAGCCCTCCTGACTTGTCTTCGTTCTGAACTGGAGACAGAAAGGATTGCATTCTGTACCATTGTGCAGTAAGTAAGCAGTGTTGTCCAGTCGTATGCTACAGCATTCTTTTAAAATCCCTTTGACCCCATTGAAAAGTGCAGCCAACTTAATCTTAGGGGAGTAATGACATTTAACAAATAGAAACCAGAAACCAAAGTAAGTATCAGGCCATTTTAAAATCAGATATATATATTCTTTTTAGGGCCATGTAAGGCTGGGAAGATGGTTCTGTGGTTAAGAGCATATTGCTATCAAAGAGGACACGAGTTCAACTCTCAGCACCCACGGCAGGAGCTCACAACTACTTCTAACTCCAGCTCCAGGGCAGTCCTGTTCCTCTAGTCAAAGGGCTCTCAACCCTAATGGTACCACCCTTTATTATAGTTCCTGATGTCATGTTGACTCCAATCTATAAGATTATTTCATGCTACTTAATACTATATAATGTTGTCACTGCTGTAAATAGTAATGTAAGTAGCTGCATTTTCTGATGGTCTTGGGTGATCCCTGTTGAAAGAGTTGTTTTACCCGACCCTCCTCAAATGAGATTGCCACCCACAGGTTGAGAACCACTGCTCTAGTCTCTGAGGGCACCTGAACATACTTACATGAACAATTAAAAACAATAAAAGTAAATCTAAAAAAAGAATTAGGGCAATTTTATTGAACATTCCAGGGACATTTCTCAGATACTAAGTACAAAATGTGATGCTGTGTCGATGCTTGTGGAAGCAGGTGATATATCCTTCTGGGTTCCCCACCATTAAGTGGGTTGAGTGTGTGTGTGTGTGTGTGTGTGTGTGTGTGTGTGTGTGTGTGTAAAACCAGGGAGTAGGGGAGAGGAGGGAGGGAAGGATAGAGGGAGATTTAGATTAGATTGTAAGGAGTTTGGAGGTAGACATATTCCCAGAACTGAAGTGGAGAAGCTGGAGGCCCAGAAGAGCTGGTGGTAATTCCCACTAGAAAGCTGGCAGCCCTGATGCTCGAGGGAAGCCTGTGCCCGTGTTTCAGCTCTAGTCCAAAGAAAGGAAGAAGTGACTCTTCATTCAGGGCTGTCAGGTGGAAGAAAATCCCTGTTATTTTTAACGTGGCAAGATTTTGATACCCTCAGGTCTTTACCAGCTAGATCAGGTCTGTGCACACAGATGAAGGCAGTCTGATGTATGTACTCAGTCTGTTGATTTTTTTTGTTAAAGTCATTGCATTTGACCAAGAACCTGGCTATTCCAAAGCCCAGTAGAGATGTCATCCGAATTAGCACTTACAATGATTCTTTAAACTGGATTGTGTACAGATTTTGGTTTTACATCCAGGTCTTCGTATTTGTTTTTATTAAATTATTTTCTGACTTAACATATAAAACAATAAACAGTTAAGAAAAAAATAACTGTAAATCTTAAACTTGGTTAACATTGACCTACTTTCACTTAGGTAAAGATTCTACTAAGTCTGGAGTATGTTTTAGTAGTATAATGCTTGCTTAGCATGCGCCAAACATGAGGTTCAATCCCTGGCTCCCTAAATAATAAAATAGAATTTTGAAAAGCCCATATCACTAAGAAAATAAATAAGCAGCCACAGATTGACAGAATGTTTACAAAAATCCCCTTTTGTCTATGACTTGAATCACACAGTACATGGGAACAGTTTTACTAAGATAACCTAATAGAAACAGGCGAGCCATCTGAAGAGAAACTTCACAACTGGAAAGATACTTTCATTAGCACATAACAAGATGGGCTAAGGGTTAGGCTTCTGAGGGACTGCAAATTAAAACACTGAGTAAACAATGTAATGCACACATAAAGGAAGGGGCATAGGTGGGGGAAGTTGAAAATGAAGGCTGCATGCCCTGATGGTTGGGACTGGGTTATGCCAGAGAGAGGGGAGGCTGCTTGGTGCTGTCTCCTGTGCCTTCTTTCCTTCCAGAGCTGAAAGCATGCCTTCTCTTGGCTTGCACACCTACCATCAGCCATGTCCTGTGGGAGTATGGGAGTGTGGAAGGAACCTGATGTCTGCATCAGATTTAGTTCACATTCTGGTCACATAGAAGGCTGGCTTCTTTAATTCCTTTTGCTTTATACATAAGTGACAGTTATGAAGCTCAAAACAAACAAACAAACAAACAAACAAACAAACAACCTCCCCCCCCCCCCCCGAATTCCACAAGAGTTGGTGACTGTGGCCATAATTCGTTTGGTAAAGTAGTTGCAAAAGGTCCCAAGTTCAGTGTATTGAAGTGACAAGTTCTTTCCTTTAAAAGAAGATAGGCACAGTGACATCACTTATAATCTCAGCACTGGGGAGGCAAAGACAGGTACTTATTGATTTTTTTGTTTGTTTGCTGGCTTTCTGGTCAGTCCTTTCGTCAAGAACAAATGGCTATTGAGAGCACTGTTATTCTGCAGCCAGAGGGGAAGCAGGCTGGCAGATGCGCCAATGACTCCCAATATATCACCTCTTCTTGTTGAGGTTGGCATATGGCCAGTGAGTGTCCTAATTACCCAGTGGCTTTTATAGCCCATTATTTGTACTCACTCTTGAATAGTAGCTGGAAGCTGACAGCAAATCAGCATGGAAATGGTGGAGTGTAAGAATGGCAATCGTTGAGAGCATTTTGGAGATGAGCAACCTCTTCTGAGCAGCCAAGGATGTGTTTGCCTCATTTGTACAAAGTGGGAGCTATAGGCTGTCCAGAGAGATAAATCTGGTGAATTAAGATTTTTTTACCTAATAGGCTTATTATGAAACTTGGGTATCACAGTATGTGCCTCAACAAGCCATACTTCTCAGTAACCCACTTAAAAGAGCCAAATTAATAATGAAAAGCAGAGGAAGAGATGTATTCAGTGTGGCCAAGAAAGGACAAAGAGATCCAAGGATCAGATCCCCACCCCCACCCCAGCTCATCTTGGAGGTCCTGACACTCCAGAGGAGGCTTAAATAGAAGCCAGTGGTACATACAACCAAGCTAAGGTGGTGTGGTGCCTGAACATGGCTGTCTGCTTCCCAGTCTCTTGAAGCTCCTCCTTCCCAGATTAGTTTCTTCTCTGGTTGCAGGTCTTCAGCCATTTCTCCCTGCTTGAGATTCCTGGGAAAGTTTTGCTTTCTAGGGACCCATTCTTTTACTAATCTGATAGTCAAAGTAAGGAATGCATATAAGTGCCCCTTTAGCACATACTTAGTCCTGCCAGAAGGCCATTACAGGTTTCTAACATATAAAATTACTTCAGAACCATGCATATGCACGTATTAGGTGTTCCTTTACACAGCTTTTCTTCACACTATTACTCTTCCCTTGTTTCTTACTTTGAACTCTACTTAAAGCCAAAATTCTATGCAAAGAATAAACCTGTAAAGGTGCCTTCTTGAGTCTTCCTGAGTGGGAAACTTTCTCTCTCTCTTTTTTTTTTTCTCTCAGGCTCATCTAGTGATGTATACAGACAGCAGTGGTCTGCTGTACTTACTATCTGTCTGTGATTTGCCAGCATCAGTCAGAGTGCCTGGAACTCTGGCCCCAGCCAACTGTTGCGTGAATGATATCAGAATATGGTTTGCAACCCAGATTCTCTCTCCACTCAGAGAATAAATTGGGGTGAGGCTGGGAGGCCAGGAGAACAGCTGTTTTAATTATTGTGGATGTTCAAGCCTGGGAATGCCAGTGGGATCTCAGTCACATTTGCATAGAAACCTTTGAAAGGCCCTTCTTGTCCCCAGGGGTGGGGGTGGGACTGTTTCCCTGGAAGGAAGCATTGCTTACAAGTCCAGGTAAGTGTCTGTGGAAGGTAGTGTTAGTCCCGTGCCAATTCTTTGTTTTGTTTTCTCATAGTAGGAATATTGAGTGAGGACTGCTGACTTTACGTTCCCCGACTTGAGAGAAGTTGGTATCTTTCATATTGAGAGTCTTACCTATGTTTGCTACTATAATAGTAATCATAACAGCTTTAGAGAAAGAATTATTATTATTATTATTATTATTATTATTATTATTATTATTATTATTATTCTGAAAAGCTTTGAACCTATCTGAAAGGTGAAGTAACAGTGCTAACTCATTACTACACTCACCTCCATCTGGCCATCCCTGTTCTCTGTTTCCATATCTATACCTATCTGCTTTCCCCCACATTTTCTGACTATGGGATGTAGGTAACCTTGCACTTCATCACCCGACTGATGCTATTCTTCTGCATGTTTTGGCACAGCTGCCATGTCTCAGTATTCTTTCAGGAGCATCATTAGACTTTCCCAGCCACACTTATCATTGCCTCGGCCGAGTGGTTATTGTGTTGGGTTAAGGCATGATGATGCCAAGACTCACCAGTCTTGGAGGCCATGCCATCTTTATAATCAGCTGGTACTTTGGGAAAGCCAGGATCCCCAGGGATTTATCATCTCATCTAAAGCCAACTGCAGAATTTGACACATAGAGCTAGCGGAGCCTGGCTTGAGTTCTGCTGGGAAATCAGTCATCGTGGTGTTGCACAAAGGAAGATGAACAAAGAAAAAAGGAAGTCAGTACTTGCCATAAGTAATGACTGCATCTCATTCCATTGGCTGGAGCTTGACTTTGCAGTCTGATGTGATTGGCTGATCAGAGCAAAGGGGTATGGGGAGGTTTAAAAAATATGGGCTCTTGTTGGCCTGACTACCTTTCATAGGAAATAAAATCCCTTTCTTACCATCAGATGCTTTTGATTACATGCTACTGTCAGGGACAAGCCTCATGTCACTTGGTTCTACAGTATTAGCTATGCTCCTGTGAAATTCCCCAAAGCAGAAGCTGTTTAGAAAACAAAACTTTTGTAAATGTGAGAACTTGAGTTCACAAAGAGTATGTACTGGTTTCTTGGCCTTAATTCTCTAACTTGTCTCTTCTGAGATGCTCTGTTCCCATAATGCACGGCTGACTTTCTGACCAAAGACGCTTGGAGAGCCCCCTCTTCTGGAGATGAGTCCCATTTCTTCTCTGTTCTGGTTGGGTGATGGAGGGATTTGTGAGCTTCAGGTTGTTCTTTTACAACATAGTGCTGGCAGTAAGAACTACCTCAGTGGGTTGATGGGTGAGTGTAGAGAAGAGGTGGGCAGTGCACACATGTTGTCCATAAACGCTCATTATCCTCACTAAAATCTGGAAGGTCCAGTGTTTTGGATGTCATTGTCAGGTCTGGGAGATGGCTCAATGATAGAGAGAGACATTTATGGTAAGCCTAACCATCAAGGAGGATTCCCTGATAGAAGGAAAGAGCCAACTTCCGTGATTGTGGTTGTCCTCTGTGACCTCCACAAGTCCACTGTGGCACATGTATGCTCCCCTCCCACTCCAGGAAATGATCAATATACAAAGAAACAAAAGGGGGAGACCACAGGGAGAGGATGATAACGAAGCAGCAGAGGTGGCCACTACCGCCATCTCCAGTGCCATGGCACAGGATGTAGATGGCACACATGTGTCTTCAGAGGCTGCCGAGCAGTCTGAGCTTGGTGCCCAGTGTCAGCTTTTGGAGAAACCATACAGCTGCTTATTGGGCTGGCCATAGAGTGACAGGAGCTGTATGGCTTTGACAAAGGGATCATAGTCTTTCTGTTTTCTCTATAGACACCTCCCCCCCATGCCCACCCCCTGGTTGTTGTTTTTTTTTTTTTTCAATGAACAGATGTTATTCTGCTTCTTAGCCTAACTGCAATAAACAAAGGGAACATAAGGGTTTTAAGTAATGAAAAGCTGGAGATGATAACATTTAAAACCTGAGCTCGCTTTTACTTAATTCAAGTTTCTTCTCGCTGTGGCATGAAATCTGTTATAGAAAAATTCGCCGGGAGAAAAAAGAATTCAAAGGGTGGCCTGGAAGTAATAATGAAGCCAGATTCGTAAGGCATTTATTACATGTAAGCAGTGTTTTCTTGTGTTTCATCAGTGGGTACAAGTCTATCTGCCACCGCTCCCACCACAGACTCACCGTGCATTGGTTTGGGTTTTTTTTTTTTTTTTTTTTTTTAAATTTTATAGAAACCTCCTTCAGTGAGCAGGAGTCACTGTACCATCAAGGAATGCATTTAGACCATGTGTGAAGGGGTTCTTGTCAAATTGCCCACCCACCTAGGATGCAGGGCTATCACCAAAAGGAGGAGCTTCCTCTCCAAACAGTTATCTCAGAGGAATCAAAGACAGGAAGAGCAGGTTTATTCTGGAACATAGATTTATGTCCTCCCCAAATTCAGTGTCTCACCATGGAAGCAGTTTCATGGAGTTTTTATGCTGAAAGAACAGATGAAGTTATAAACCAAGGCTTTTTTTTTTCCCCCTAGAGACAGAGTTTCTCTGTGTAGTCCTGACTGTCACGGAACCCTATGTAGGCCAGGCTTGAACTCAGAGAGCTGCTTGCTTCTTCCTCCCAAGTGTTATGATTAAATGTGTGCCAAGCTAAGTCAAGGCATTTTAGATGTACTTCGTTGGAAACATGAGGGTGGAGGTTAGAGGAAGATGTAAGAAAAGTGTAATTGAGGTGTAAATTTTCATTATCCTGTTAGTCATCAGCCATTTTAGAAGGAGCTTCTTTCTAGGAATTCTCACTGGAAAGCTATAGCTCTGAGACTATGTCAGTTGGTCTTTCCCCTCCTCCTCTTCCTTCCCTCTCCTCTCCCTCCTAGACTTCTTGGTAGGATCTTAATATTTAGCCTACACCAGCCTCCTTCCTCAACCTCCATTTTAGGACTACAGGTGTGTCCCTCCTTATCTGGCTCTTTTGTTCTTGTAAATACAGGTTTGATAGAAAAAATACACACACACACACACACACACACACACACACACACATGCTATTATATGAAATATAATGGAGCAAGGGACTATCCTTAATGGGTCTTGCCAAGGTGTGCCCCTGAGAAACTATGTCATACAACAGACCTGGTATAAAAGAGGTGTATTAGGGAAGGAGAGAGGAGTGAGGGCCTGGGAAAGAGATAGAGGCCAACAAGTGGACATGTAGATAGACAGACAGAAGTAGAGCCACGAGGGCAGAGAGAAAGCAGGGGGACTGGGAACATAAAGTGTGTGTGGGGGGGTGCAGCTGAGTGCTAGGGTGGGCCGGTCTCTCTATGCAGCACACACCAGTAGCACCTTGCTTCACTTCCTAAAGGCAGGCCAGGGGCCTGTACACTAACCAATGTTGTCCATGGCTGGGAAAAGATACTTTAATTTCATCCAGTGTAGAAAGATGTAGTCAACCCTGATTTAGGCCATTGCTTTGGTGTTATTTGGGGTAAAGAAGTCTGAGGTAACTAGATAAAGACTTGACATATCCAGTGTTCCCACACTGGGGATTTCTTTTGTTTTTTTTTTTTTTTTTTGTATTTTTTTTTTTTTGGTTAAATACACATGATAATGACAGCCATTCATTATTTCTCAAGAGGCCATTCTCTAAATTAATTTTCTATAGAGAGCAATTTGTCAAGATTAGGAGAAACTAATTAAAAGGGAAAACCCATTCTCTTTTTAACATTCCTTGTCACATGAGTGATATTGAACTTTTTGTATACCTTAGCAGAAATTGGTATGACCTTTGGGAATGAAGTTAATTCCACATACAGGGCACTTTCGACAGTAATATATAGTTAAGGTTTACATTGTAGCATTAGGTAGAACATCCAAATGTCTGGTATATGAGAAATCTCTCCAACAGTTTTGAGCCATTTGAAATGACTAGGGATGGTGTGAGGCCCACCTGTAATCTCAGCACACAGGAATTAGAGGCAGAGTGAGCAAGGGTACAGGGAAACTTGACCACTCCATGGGCAGAAAGAAAGTTGATTGGGGACCAGACTGCCAAGGCATTGTGGGGTGGGGTAGAGAGAATGAAAGGGTGGAAGAGCAAGCCAACGTGAAATGGCAGCAGGGTGGGGGTTTCTGACTGTTACTGCATCTAGAGGCCCTTGCCCTAGGGAGTTGACCTTGATGTTCAGATTAAAGACAGGTCCTGATAAACAGAAACCTGCCTGTGAAAGTGTTAATCCAGTAAGAATCTTTCTTTTACCAGGCCAGAGTCTTCCTGTTTAGGGCAAGGTCAGTGCTGCAATGGGATGGGGTGCGAGTCAAGGACTTTGGACCTAAAAGCAGAAAAATCAGTTTGAGGACAGCCTAGGTTATATAACTTTAAAAGAAAAAGAAAAAGAAAACAAAAACCTAAGAAAAAGATTAGGTGGGAGATGGGGACACTACCATAGTCTTTTGGAGAGAATTTGTTTTAAGAGCCTTAAACATTTCCGCACTTTTTGCTACAATACCATTATTACATGGATCCTGGAAAAGTGCTAAATACAGACTCTGTATGTCTGTTATGATTCATGTAGCCTCATGTAGGCTGGCCTCAAACTACTTATGCATCCAAGAATAAACTTGAACTCCTGAGCCTGCCTCCATCTGCCAAATGCCAATTATAGGCCTATGGTATAGCTCACAGCTACAGGTGGATTTTGTACACAAAAGATAATTCACATGCTTACTTGGTAATGGTTATATAGGTTGTAGTGAATGATAAAATACACAGCATTTTGAATTATATTTTGCAAATGCCTATAAAATGTGGACATAAATCTCATTCATGATATGACCTGACATTAGGTCATAGATAATAGGGATCAACTTGGCTTTATGGGCTGCTGGACCCATTCATTGCCAGTTTTTTTTAAAAAAACAAAACAAAACCTTGACGTTTTACTCTCCTATTGCTATGATAAATACCATGACAAAAGCAATTTAAAGGAGAGTATGGTTTATTTTTGACTTATAGATAACGTAGTGATAGAGTCCATCATAACATGGAATCAGGAGCCTGAGACTTGCCTAGCACAGAGAGCACGTTTCAACTGCACACAGGAAACAGAGAGAAGGCAAAGGGAGGAAGGCCAGATTATAAACCCTCAAAGCCCACCAGCAATGGCACGCCTACTCTAGCAAGGCTTTGCCTTGCAAAGCTTCCTTAACCTTCCCAAACTGCCACTGGCTAAGGATCAAGTGTTCAGTACATGAGATTATGGAAGGCATTTTTCATTCAAACCGCCACCTGCCCCAGTCAGCTCCAGCACTAAATTACATCTCCTTTCCATCCTCTGCTGCTCTTCTCTGTCCTTTCCTGGGTCAACACTCCTTTTTACCTGCTATGGATAGACTGGCTTCTTCCTGTCACCTACTCCTGCACAACCCGCTACACATGAAGATTTATACCATGCCCTCTGCTACAGCTGGAATCCCTTGGCACATTTCCCCTGCACTTAGAGTAAGGTACAGGTTCCTTGCTGCAGCCTTCAATATAATGTCCCTTTCCCTCCCACCTAAGCTCCTCCTCAGCTAAGGTCTCTGTGCTTCCTCCTGCATGCCTACCTCTTTGTTACCTGGAATACTGTCCTCCACTCTTTGCAAGGCTAACAGCTTCTCTTCTTCCTTTAGTTGCCTTCTTTATATAATGACCTCTCTCCAGAGGTCATTTTATTTATATATATCCTTAAACTCACTCTGTACACCAGGCTGGCCTCAGGCTCACAGAGATCTGCCTGCCTGCCTCCCCCAAGTGCTGAGACTGAGGCAAGCTTCTGCACACCAGCTTCCTGCCTACTTCTTTGAGACAGGGTCTTTCACCAAACCAATATGGCTAGGCTGGCTTTCCTGTAGGCTTCAGGGGTCCACTTATCTCTGTCTCCCCACCAGGTTGGTTAGATGTACATACTGCCATATCTAGCTTTTTATATGGGTACTGATCTGGACCCAAGTTATCTTTGCAGATTAAGCATTTATCCACTTACTGCACCATCTCTCCAGCTCTAGTTCTGAACTTTTTTTTCCTTAGGCAGAGTTCTACATATTTCTGACCTGTGTTCTTTTTTTCCATTTACAATACAAATCTTGAATTTGAACGAAAGTAAAGATGCCGTGACATACTTACAGTTTATTATTTATCCTCCTTACAATTTATTATTTCAGTGGCTCAATGCCCTTGACAATTAGGAGAAGATTTACTGACATGTCCTCTGAATAATTGCCAATTAATTTGAGATTAGATGCTCAAAGAACAGTATTCTTAATGGAATGTGAAGGTGGAGGCTTTTCTCATCCAAATGTCAGGGAATGCAGAGTAAATGTTAACTGGTGGCATAGTTAACCCTGCCCTTTTGCACATTCACAGAAGAGAGGAGTTTCAATCTTATGATCATAAACCACAACTAGCTTGCTTAGTTGGAGCCTACGATCAATTATAATCTAGCAGAGTCTTAAGAATGCCACCCCATCTGTAAACCTCTGGTTTATCTTGATGGTGACTATAGATATATACATCTGTGTTACATATAGGAAAAGAACTAATGCATCCCAAATGTTCTGTAGAGTTTGCTTTGGACCCCAATAGTATATTTAGATATCACAGACCCCTTAGCTACCCATGCCTCAAATAGAATTGTTCAGTGCCTTTTGAAATTGTATTCATTTATTTATTTATTGTGTATGTGTCTGTCTCTGTCTCTGTGTGGGGTTCACTTCTATCCTGTGGCTTCACAAACACCTTTACTCACTGAGCTACCTCACTGCCTCCGACTCTCTTTTTCATGTCAGTAATTTGACATGACTTTTCCTGTCAAAACCCACCTAGATTGTAGGTGATTGTAGAACAGTATTCTTTCCATATCATTCAGGAGTGCCTTATCCCTGGGCTAGAATTTAGCAAGTGTGACTATCATACACCTACCAGTGATTTACCAGTTAGCGTTCTTTGCTGAACTTCCTCCCCGCTCTCCCTATTTCAGCACGAATAGACCTTCACTCATTTCTAGAAGCACTGGAAATACTACTTAACTATCTCAGCTTATGTGTTGCCTCCCCTTATTTCTAACCCATTAGAATAACTTTCATATTTATGTGATTTTTTTTTAATTTTTGAAAAACAATAATAGTTCACATTTGGCCCAGTTTTAATTCTCTTTCTCTCACCTCACAAATTGTCCACTTGACACTGAGTGATTACGACTTTGCCTTTCATTAAGTGCTTCCACTCTGCCCTGCACTGTGCTAGCATGTCATCCCCTCTGATGCTTACAGCAGCCATGGGATGCAGCTACTATGATATCATTGTTCTATTTTTATGAGTGAGAGGAGAGAGGCCCACAAGCCATGAACAATGAAGCTGGATCCATACCTGGACCCTGTTTCCTCACTGCCAAGCTTTGTCCTATTTTGTTAGGCTCCCTAAGGAAATTGAGAGAACCAAGCCTCCAGCACAGCGTCTAGCATACTGTATCCATCCGCCCAGCCATCACATATCACTTTGTTTTCTGTCTGGTCCTGTGCATTCTGGTGGGTAGGATCTGTTACACCACCACAGTCAATCAACTCTGAATTGACATCTCCCTCAAATAGTTGGTTGTTGTCTCTGCTTCTTACAAAGTTACTTGGAAGTAATTAGCATTGTTGTCGACTCAGAGACTATAGTGTGGTGTTTCTTAATAACCTTCATGAAGTTTCCTTATGTAAACTCAAGCATAAGATAACATGCATGTACTCTTGGCTGTTCACCTTCATACTATTCTACTTAGTCTCAGTTTCCATCTATCCCAGGGGGAACTTTTATAAGTTTGTGGATGAAGGTCTGTTCTCATTTATGCCTGGCCTCTGGCGTTTGAGAATTACTGTATGTTCTGGTAGGTTCTCCTTTTTNAAGTTTCCTTATGTAAACTCAAGCATAAGATAACATGCATGTACTCTTGGCTGTTCACCTTCATACTATTCTACTTAGTCTCAGTTTCCATCTATCCCAGGGGGAACTTTTATAAGTTTGTGGATGAAGGTCTGTTCTCATTTATGCCTGGCCTCTGGCGTTTGAGAATTACTGTATGTTCTGGTAGGTTCTCCTTTTTAAGTGCTATGTAGCACTTCACTGAACATTTTTGTTTCACTGCCTGTGGATAAATATTTGGATAGTTTATATTTGGGGCTGTTGTCATTGTTTTTGTGGACTTTTTATATTCTTCATTGCCAGTGAAATTCTTGGGTTATTTACTTTGTGCAAATTTGAGTTAATGAGGTATTGTGTTCCCATGACGCTGAACCTCTTTATATACCAACTAGCTGTATATAAAACCTTGTTTTATAACTTTGCTAAAAGGGAATGTTTTCACTCTATAAATTTTACTCTTCCAGTAGATATATAGTAGGATCTCCTTGTGATTTCAATTTGTATGTTTTTGTTGCCTAGATCAACATCTTTCTTGAGAGTGTGTGTGTGTATGTGTGTGTGTATGTGTGATTGTTATTGTTGTTGCTGTTGTTGTCGTAGTTTTCTGAACTGTTGAAACATCCTATCTGTTTTGGGTCTAAGGAGCAGATAAAATAGTGCTCATCTTCTTCAGTAATAAATAGCTGGTAGATGAATGAGTGGTGTTGTTTAGTTATTAATATATGCATTTTCATTTTGACAATGTGAACCTTGGTCTTGCACAGTTGTGACAAGCAAGAAAGTAGCTTCATGCTGGAGTAGGGAATACCGTTCTGTTAGCCTCACTGTCTCAGCCTGAATCGTTCTTCTGAGCTTGGAGCAGTTGTCTGCTTCAAGGAGTTATGTGCCTCACATGCTGACCATGATCCCTATGGCTGGAATGCCTTTGCTTGATTCTCGTTTTGTCTAAAAACTGGAAGGACCATCTTTTTTTTTTTTTTTTTTTTTTTTTTTAAAGAAAACAAAAACAGGGTTCCTCATGTAGTCTTGGCTCTCCTGGAACTTGCTCTATAAACCAGGCTGGCCTCAGACTCAATGATCTGCCTGTCTCAGCCTGCAGAGCACTAGGATTAAAGGCATGCACTACCACTGCTCAACTGGGAAAACATTCTTAGTCTTGTTATTTTGAGCTGTTTCTCTGACATCTTTATCCATATGAATGAACTAGGTTGATCTGTAAGAGTTATGTTGAGCTTATAGACTACAATTTATGGTTGCAATCTCTTAAAATTCTTCTTTTCTATGACACATTTTTGTAACATTTTAAAGCTTTTCTTTTGTTCTATTAAGTATACAGGATTTCAAAGAAATAAAACACAAAGATCCACTCAATTAACTGTGGCTCAAACAACAATAATTAAGCAATGTGTACATCACATCTGAAAGGCAGTGGAGGGCATGGGGATAAACAGCAGTATTTATTTATCCATATAATAAAGAACAGCTCTTTCTCAGCTCATATTCTTTACTCTAAAGGAGATGGCCTTCCTTCCTTCCTTCCTTCCTTCCTTCCTTCCTTCCTTCCTTCCTTCCTTCCTTCCTTCCTTCCTTCCTTTTCCTCCTAGTAGGCTTGAGAGAATGGCTCAGCCAATAAGAGCACTGACTGCTCTTCCAGAGGTCCTGAGTTCAATTCCCAGCAACCACATGGTGGCTAACCATCTGTAAGGGGATCTAATGTCCTCTTCTGGTATGTCTAAAGAGAGCACAGTGTACTTGCATATAAAAAAATAAATCTTTTTTAAAAAGATTCATTTTATTAATATGTGTTCTCTGTCTGGAGAGCTGACTCACTGCTGGCTGCTCTTCCAGAGGTCCTGAGTTCAATTCCCAGCAACCACAGGTGGTTGGTTCACAACCATCTATAATGGGATCCAATGCCCTCTTCTGATGTGTCTGAAGACAGCTACAGTATGCTCATATAAGTAAGTAAGTAAGTAAGTAAATAAATAAATAGATCTTTTTAAAACACATTTTCTCTCTTTTCCTGTCTGGTTTATTTATTTTGGCGTTTTGGTTTGATTCTGGGGATTGAACTTAGTCTAAAACTGGCTAAGCTGCATCTGATCCCAGTTCCTCTTTAGAATTCCTTTGTGCACAAAAACAGTCATGAAGACAGACAGACACGCTGCACCATGAGCTCTCTCATGCATGGCATATACAATGTTGATTTCATTCCTAATTGACAGTAGAATGGTGGAATGGTCCTTACCGAGAGGCGGGGGAAGAGGTTTGTCAGTAGATACAATGTCCTATTGAGGTAGAAACAAGAAACTGGCTTGTTCCCACACAGAAGAGTAACTAGACACGATAGTACAGGACTCTACACCTCAGAGGCTTGGAGAAAGGATTTTGAAAGTTTTTGCTGTATACAAATGATATCTAACTTAATCATTGTATAGTACATATATGATGCACTCTTTTTTTTTTTTTCCTTGTTCCAGTCAACCCCACACTCACTCAACCCCGCTGCTCTGGCCAGCCCTGCTCGCTCCAGCCCCCCCCTACAGCCCCGCTCTTTCTGGCCGGCCCCACTCGCTCCGTTCGCCCCAGTCGGCCCCGCTCGCTCTGTTCGGTCCGCTCGCTCCGGCCGTCCCTGTTTGGCTCCGCTCACTCCAGACAGCCCCACTTGCTCCAAACCCGCTCGCTCCGGTTGGTCTCTCCAGTCCAAGGTTTCGTTTTTATTATTATTATTCATAAGTACACTGTAGCTGACTTCAGGAGCACCAGAGGAGGGCGTCAGATCTCATTACCGGTGGTTGTAAGCCACCATGTGGTTGCTGGGATTTGAACTCCTCACCTTCGGGAAGAGCAGTCGGGTGCTCTTACCCACTGAGCCATCTCACCAGCCCTGATGCACTCTTAATATACTTAACGAATCTAGTAAAGCTCAGCCCACCCCTGTAGTAACTGCTAAGCACATGCCAGCTACACCTCCATGTGCCAGTCACAGGGAGGGAACTCAGGAAAACAGCCTTCAGAGTCTGCGCCCTGTTTGCCTTTTGTCGTTTCTATGTTGTTTTCTGTGCTTTCATTTATTTATTTATTTATTTATTTATTTATTTATTTATTTATTTGCTTTAGTAAGTTGCACTGGAGTCCTGAACCAGCTTGCGTGTATAACCTGTGAAGAATACTTTACAGTTCAACAGTTATTGCTGGTTTGTTCTCTGGGGTTCCAGCTATTTGTTCTCCCTCTGTGTCTGTGTCACTGGCACCCACTTGAATGCAGAGCCTAAAAGAAATTCTGTTATTTAGCCTTCTGGTATTGTGTGTGATGCGGCCCACACCTTACTTTGGTGTCTATGCTCTTTTCTCTTTATTGCATCCTTCCTGCTTTTCCCCTGCAGAGGGAAGCTGAAGCGTCCTTGTCATGGCCGAGAGTCTGTGTTTGGGCTGAATTTCTCTCTCTCTCACACACAGCTTTGACTGCTCACTGCTCAGGGAAGCCCAGCTCTTGTTGATGTGCTCTGTTTTATGTGTTTCTTACAGGAGGAAGGCTCAACAAGGACCTGCGACATTTCCTCAACCAACGGTTTCAGAAGGGGTCTCCGGATCATGAGCTCCAGCAGACCATAAGGGACAACCTCTACCGCCATGCTGTGCCTTGTAAGTAGCCAGCTTGAGCTTCTCACTGCTGCTGAGTGAGTGTGTGTACACATGCATGTGGCTGTAAGTAGAAGAAAAAAGCATGGCTGAGGGTTCTGGCACACTTAGCCGTGGCAGCATAATGCCATGGCATGACAGTGTGACTAGATTTCCCTTCGGCTCTGCTACCTTCTAGCTTTAAATACTGGGCAAATGTTCTACCATTTGTGATCTACCATCTGATCTGTGGAGAGACCAAGTCAGCCAGGTTATTGTCATGGAACTGTTGTAGAGTTTGAATGAGATGAAGTACTTGGCATGGTGAAGCCTCTAGAAGTGAGGCTATTGCTGACTTTAATGGAGAGTGCCAGGCAGAGACCCTGATACTGACTTGTGTAGAGGCAGGCCACTGTGCCTTTAATGGCCCTCAGTGGAGGGAATACTATATTCTCCTTTCTCGAGATTGGCTTAGAAACTTCTAAATCTGGATTGTGTGAAGAAAAGACTTTCTATACAGACAAATTTGAGCAAGCAAGATAGAGAACATCAGGGATCTGAAAGGAAACCTTTGGGGTATGTACAAGGGGACAATGTGTTGGTCTGTGGGTAGATAAATTGACAGCTGCCTTATAGTGGGACATGGCCACACTGTGTCCTTGAAGAGGCCACTCTCACCTTGTCTCTCGTCACATGCATTTTATTAAATTCAGACCTCAAGAACAGATTGTTCTGGTATTATTCCTCGGAGTTTTACTTTCTGCTTTCTGTCATTTGATCTGGCCAGGTTTGAAAGAGCTTTAGAGGTGCCATTTTTTAAAACACTGCCTCCTAGAGGAAGAATACTTTTAATCTCCACAAAGCTCCCCTGTTCCTGAGATCTGTGGTCTAGAAATGATTTTCTTTCAGATATAATCTTTGGTAAGCAATGCACTTGACTACCAGTGATTCCTGATACTACTGTAAAGTCACAAGTGGAACTAGCCAAAGGCATTCAATGTATTTGAGAACCTTAGTTTTTAGAATGATCTGCTGTCTCCACAGGCTCTGTGGAGAAGAAGAATACTGAAAGCAACTTGGGATAGCACTTTACAGTCCCCTCTTCACCGTATGGCTTCTGGATCTGGCAGAGAAGAAGGGACCTGTCACTGTGGCTTAGTGGCCCTCAATCATTTCAGCTTGTCAATAATGAACTGAAAACTCATATCCCAATAGTACCCTTGGATAATTCCATATGTATTCGTAGGTTAATTGCGATTCCTAATTCTAATTTTGTGGATGGAGTAGGAATTTTTCATCCCATTCTTATTAATCTAGTACCACATTTTTGGTGACATTGTGACTCCAGGTGAGAGAACAGTGGCTCTGTGGTCCAGCTTGGTCCATCTATGTCACACTGGCCCAAGTTATTCACACTTATCTATGAAAGCAGGGGAGGAAAGAGAGTCATGTGGAGACTAACTCATTTGGATTTCAGAGCATTTGGAGTTTTTACTCTTGAACCACCCAGGGCCATTTTTTAGCTCTCCTGTGACGACCTGTAAGTTAGGATTGCAGGGTGAATACAATTTTACAGAATTCAGTAATTGCAGACTCATGGTTGTTCTCCATGTATTTTTTCCCCTACTTAGATTCCAATTTAAGAAATGGGGATAAAGCAAATGAGCACACCATTGCTTGACACATCTGTGGTGTTACCATGGTTACAGTTTTGGCGAGCTTTCCCATTTATTGCCCCCCCCACACACCCCCATTGATCTCTTGGACCTCACTGTGAGCTAAATGGCTTGATTTTATGTTTGCCACTATTTAGGAAGTAGACCCAAAATGACCA
Source organism: Mus minutoides (assembly GCA_902729485.2). Lineage (NCBI taxonomy): Eukaryota > Metazoa > Chordata > Mammalia > Rodentia > Muridae > Mus > Mus minutoides. The sequence goes on from LR750527.1 coordinate 39,018, forward strand.
CAGTCTTTAAAAAACAGTGGGAAAATCATGTTTGCCTTTGCTTGAAAAAATAGTTGGCCTTGATGTTCCATTTTTATGAAACTAGGAAATCAGAAATTTGGAAAGTTTAAATAATGTTTGGACCTAAAAAAAGAAGATATATTCACTGTACATCCAATTATAAAGTGTCAGAAAATAAGGCTTATTTCTGTGGCTAGTGTGGTGTGTGTTTGTGTGTGTGTGTGTGTGTGTGTGTGTATGTATGTATGTCTATATGTGCATGTATACCCACATTAGAGGTGGAGGCCCGAGGTTCTATCTTTGATGTCATTCCTCAGGTACTGAAAACATAAGCTATACTAGGACTTGGGGCTTACCATTGAGGCTAATCTGGCTGCCCATAAGCCTCAGAGGCCCACAGGTATCCACCTCCTCAGTGCTGGGATTTCAAGCAGGTGTCAGCACATCTGCCTTTTCTTGTGAGGTACTGGAGGTGGGATTCAGGTCCTCATACTTATCTAGCAAGCACTTTGCCTACTGAGCGGCCTCTCCTGCCCATGCTCAGTCACACTTGTAAACACTGTGCTCCCTTCTCACCCACTGCTGCGGTGATTGTTTTTAATCTTCAGTAGCTCCGTTGAGGTCTAACCCGCATGCCATCCACGTCACCGTTTAATGCCTGCGTCTCGTCCTATTTGAGTTCAGCTATTATTGTCCTTTTATTTTTCTCTTTATTCGAGAACTTCAGTAGAAGGAAAAGGTCATCATGGTAGGAACATCATTATATTTACCATGAAAATCACTCCCACTCCCTAGGACAAAAATGAATACCGATGAGAAAGCTAGATGCAGAAGGAGTTAGAAGTCCGGGTGTGAAGTGTGGAGGGTTGCTCTGCCAGCTCTGGCCCCGCGTGCCGGTTACAGAACCCCTCTGATGCTCTTTAAATGGACATAGTGGTCTGAGCTCAACTAGTATCTCTGGAGCAGGGGAGACCTATGAGGCCTAACCAACTTCCTGAGTTTGCCACACTATCTCACACTTGAGAACACACACACACACACACACACACACACACACACACACACACACACGACATCTCATTATGTCCTAAGTTTAACATTTTGTCTTGGTCCTCATTTGTAGCTGTCCTGAGGCACATGAAGCCTGTTTCGCAGCCCCTGCCTCATGAGTCAGCCACACAGACTTCTTCCTGTCACCAGCAGACATCAGCCTTCTGTGTGCACACATTGCTTTCACTGACTAGCTCTTTATTTTCATTTTAATTTTAAGGTCAGCCTAGATGCCTCTTCTCTGAAGCCTCATCTTCTCCATGGGGACAGGCGTCCTCCTCAGGACTCCCAAAGCACCTCACTTTTTACCATGTCCTGAGCCAGCTATAATTACTACTCTATGTAGTTTGTATCCTATAGAATCAACTTTTGCTGAGCCAGGTAGGATGTCTCCCTTAGTGACCCTGTGCCCTCAGCTTGGTGCTTGGGTAGTAAGATAACTATTTGTTGAATGAATAACAAAAGGAGAAGCGGGGCGTGGTTGTGCACACCTTTAATCCCAGCACTTGGAGGCAGAGGCAGGCAAATTTCTGAGTTCGAGGCCAGCCTGGTCTACACAGTGAGTTCCAGGACAGCCAAGGCTACACAGAGAAACCCTGTCTCGAAAAACCAAAAAAAAAAAAAAAAAAAAAAAAAAAAAAAAAAAAAAAAAAAAAAAAAAAAAAAAAAAAAAAAAAGAATAACAAAAGGAGAAATATGGAGAAACATTCATTATTATTATTATTATTATTATTATTATTATTATTATTATTATTATTACTTTGGTTAGGCAGCCCTTACGAGCTGCTTTTGCATAGGCCTACAGGCTGCTCAGAAGTTTGCTCCCACCTAGTAAGCCATCATTGGGATGAGAGGCCCCTTGGTCTTGCAAACTTTATATGCCCTAGTACAGGGGAATGCCAGGGCCAAGAAGTGGGAGTGGGTGGATAGGGGAGCAGGGTAGGGGTGGGGTGGGTATAAGGAACTTTCGGGATAGCATTTGAAATGTAAATAGAGAAAATATTAAATTAAAAAAAAAAAAAAAAAGAAGTTTGCTCCCCTCAGAAATGTCTGGTAAGGACTTCTTTGGTGACTTGGCAGGTAATCCAAGCCCAGAGTAAAATCCTGAGCGTGGAGCTGTGCAGCCCTTTGAAGCAGCTCTTAATTATAGTCTCTATTGCTGTACCTCCCTCAATGATAGCCTTCCTGTTTTATGACTTCTTCTCTTCGATGATGTGACAGCATCTAAGATTGTTGCTGTGGAGTGGCCACGTTCCTTGTGAGGATAAATGCCTTACCTGACAGGGCTTGTCATTTGCCGTGCTGCCACTGTCAAAGCGAGATGCAAGATGCAGCTCATGGTTCATTCAGCAATGTCGTTTCTCTGCAATGCTAAGCGTGCACACACACACACACACACACACACACACACACACACACACACCTTCTGCCTCCCATGTCTTGCGGCTCTGCTCTAAGGAGCTCATTTTCCCACACAGGCAAAGAAATGTCTCCTGGAAGGGGGAAGGAGAAGGAGACGTGGAGCCTGTTGTATAGCTTGGTCTTTTGTTGATCAAGGTTCTCCTTGATTCTGAGACTATTGTAACCTGCCTAAGAGGTATTGATTATTAACTTATAGGAATTTACAAAGAGATTACCTGTGTTTGATCTCTAAGGCATTTTAAATTGGATCTGATAAACAGGTGACCCCGATCTTTATTTACAGCGGTGCCATACTCAGATGGATAGTTGACCATCCGCCCACACTGACCACGTGTCCGCCTCATACGTGGAGTCATGCATTACTTTAGGGACTATCTGGACCTCTTAGTCTTCTCTTCAGTACCATTGTTTCCACCATGGCTTATCCGAAATCAGCCCATGCTGCCATGGTCTTTAACAGGACGAGCTAATGATATGTTAGATCAGGAGCAAAGAAGCTGGTGCCGAATGTAGCTTGTCTTTGGAGTGTGTGTCTGTGCTCAGGTTATGTTTGATGTTAACGAAGTGGTTCCAATTGGAGTGTGTAGAGAGCTGTGTAGGCATCTGAGGACTGTCAGGGCTGTTATCCTCTAATCAAAGTGCTGCCTAAAATTAAAAGGGTTCTTTAGCTCTTTGCAAAGCCTAACCTGACTTATAACATTGATAGTCACCTAATTTTGTAACTCTTACTGTGTCTCAGATACTCTCCTGTGATTTGTATAGATGGCCTGCCTTGTCATCTCTACCTTCAATCTCATCTAGGGTATATAGGCTCTCATGGGCCTGAAGTATAGACAGACAGATACATAGACTTTCTCTCTCTTTCTGTCTTCCTCCCTCCCTCCCTCCCTCCCTCCTGCTGTAGGTATGTGTGCATGAATGTATGCAGCATGCATATATGCAGGGCTAGGGGTAGATACATCTGTATACTTGCATGTGGGTACCAGATGTTGACCTTGAGTGCTGTTCCTCAAAGCTATCTACCTTGTTTTGTGAAAGAGGGCTATTTGAGGAAGTCCTGGGTCTCAGGTTCATCTAGGTTTGCTATTCAGTAAGCCCCAGGAATCCCCCAGTCTCTGCCCTTTTAGCATTGGGATTACACTCCTGACTTTTAAAATTTGTTTTTTTTTTTAATTTTTTTATTTTTGTTGTTGTTGTTTCTTCGAGACAGGGTTTCTCTGTATAGCCTTGGCTGTCCTGGAACTCACTCTGTAGACCAGGCTGGCCTCGAACTCAGAAATTTGCCTGCCTCTGCCTCCTAGTGCTGGGATTAAAGGCGTGCGCCACCACGCCCAGCTTTGTTTTATTTTTAAACTCACATCTATCTTCCTGTGTCAGACTTCAGTGATCTGGTTGGCCTACAGCACCACACCTTGAGCATTTATTTTTATTTTATGTGTATGAGTGTTTGCCTACATATGTGTATGCCTGATGCCTGCAGAGGCCAGAAGAAGGTATTGGATTCCCTAGAAATGGAATTATATTGTATGCAATTTACCATGTGAATGCTGTGAACTGAATCATGGTTCTCTCTCTCTCTCCAAGACCAGCAAGTGTTCTTGACCACTGAGCCATCTCTCCAGCTTCTATTGTTTTTATATTTAATTTTTTTTATGCATGTTAAAGACATTTGGAAAATGCCCAGCTTGACTGTTACAGTCAGGTCTTCTGCAAGAGCAGGGTGCATTGTGAATGTTGAGTAATCTCTCCAGCTCCAGTTTTTATGTGGGTGCTGGTGGCCTGAGCCAGACCTTTGTACTTGGACAGTGAGCCCTTTACTGACTGGTCCTTCTTCCTAGCCCCCCATTTCGTTTTTTTAACCTTCTCTTATTTATTTCACCATAGGAGTTTGTTGCCTGCAGCGTGGTGAGAATTGGTTTTCCTCACTTCTCGCCTCTTTACTGTACCTTGTACATGAAGCAGTGATATTTTCCCATGTGTCCTTGTCTCTCTGTAGTCTGTTTCCATCCTACTTACCTATCCCCTTTATGACGCGGTATATACACCCGGACTTCCTTTTTCATGAAAACTTATTTGTCCTACATTAAAGAATTCAAGATTTAGAACAAATATGAAAGATTCCTTCTGTGGTATAGGATTTCCCATCCCACATGTTTTTTGTATATGTAGCTTGTATGTGGTGTAATAGAGAGGTTAAACAATAAAAGCGATTCGTGGGTGGTGGCGAGCTCTTATCCCTTGGACTGTCCTACACATTTTCTCATGCTTGGCGCAGTCTGATAGTCAGCAGTGTCGGCACTAATTGCTCAGGCCTGGTCACATATAAATTAACGTAGAACAGTCACACAGTCACACAGTAGTCCAGGTGAGAAATTCTGACTGAGCCAAACTTGAAAAAATATGGATTAGAAAAAAAAATGTTTCTCCCATGAATATAATTTGGAATTAGAGTGGGATCAGAGTAGATGAGTTGGCTCACTTGGTAAGATGGTGCCCAGCATTCAGAGAGCAAGCACCATGCTCTGGCCCCAGTGCTGCACACAGTCCAACATGGCAATGCCCATAATCCCAGCACATAGGACCAGCCAGGCTTTCATGCAACCCTGCCATCTTCCACAGAAAAGTCTGGCACCATGTGACTCTTAAGACTTTTCATCTGATGGCAAACAGAAAGGGACACAGGCAGTCCTTTGCTGTGCTGGACCGTCAATCACGCCATGCCTGTTTGCTTCTTGCCAGCAGAGAATTTTAGTTCCAATGAGTCATGAGAATAGCAGGCTAACCCTGGCTGGGGTGGGTGGCTCCTTCCCCTGGGCTCTGCCTGCTTCTGGGAATCACCTGCTCACTCACTGTGACTTCACACTGGGCGCTTGGTAGGTCCAGGGCCACTGCAAAGATACTGACTTCAGGATCTGCCCTGGCAGAGGGTGACTCATCTTATTTCATTGTAATGTATTGACAAGCTGAGTGCTATCAAAACTCCAAAGCTATTTCCTGCAGTGTACGTTTATTAGTAATAAACCTGACACTGGTTACGGGAATTGTTTGTTCTGGGCTGTGATGGTGATTTTTAATGATGCTCTGAAACACATATACGTAAACACATTGTACATGCACATGTTTTTTACTTATTTACTTCTTTTTCTCATCTTATATATTCTAATGGGTTTTCTCCTTGAAATTCATTAAGACTGATTTTCATTTTAATCCTTAAGAACTACTCTGAAGATCAGGTGTTGAAGGCAGTACACACCTTTAATAAAGGCAGTACACACCTTTAATAACGGCACTCCAGGAAGAGGCAGTTGGATCTGAGTTTCAGGCTAGCATGGTCTTACATAGCAACTTTCAGGTCAGCCAGGGTGATGAAGTGAGATACTGTCTCAAAATTTAAAAACTAAAACTAAAACAGAAAAGCAAGTCTACTCTGAAAGTCTACATTCTACACTTGATTGGCAGCTGTCATTTATCCCTTGGTTCCAGTGGAGCCTGAGAACCAAACTGATGTTACCCTATTCTGCAGACATTGGAGATGTGAGGAATGGCTGTCGTTACCTATGATATATAGAGGGAGGTCTGCTGCCAAGCTTTATAACTGAAAATTTACTAGTGAGAAGAAAGAAACAAACGGGGCTCACTGAGTGCAGACAGTAAGTATGTCAGGAATTCCACAGAATGCTTTGTCGACTCTATTGCCTTTAATCCTCTTACTTTGGTTTGCTTTTCTTTGGGACAGAGTCTAACTATGTGGTCCTGGCTGGCCTGAAACTCAGAAAGTCTGTCTGTCTGTCTGTCTGTCTGTCTGTCTGTCTGTCTGTCTGTGGGGGGAGTGGTTTAACCTTTAAGCTGGTTTCTTCAGCAACTGGTATGGTAACCTGCAGAAGAGTATCACCACAAAGGTGTGTCTGACCTCAAACCACCTTTCAGATTCCACCCTGCTCTCCTGGGGGACCCCACGGCCTTTATTTAATTATTATTATTTTTTATTTTGTCATCTTCACAAGGAGATGCCGACTCTCTGGGACTTTGAAGGGCCTGAGAGGCCAGCCTGAGAGAGGCCAGCAGCTCTTTCAGTTAGCAGTTTTGCTATGCTGTGTGGGGCCATACCACTCTATCTTCCCATGATATGTGTCAGATGTGTCCAATTCATGACTCACAGGCCATGTGTGCCCTGGAAAGCTGTGAATGACCAAGTCTTTCACAAAAATCATAAGCTTAAATCCTGAAATGGGGTTTCTTTTGTAATTCAGGTGCACTTAAGTGCGAATAATGTCTTGCAATGTGAGAACTTTACGTGGGCCTTTCCATGGGCCTGGAGCCTTCTTTCTATCTGAAGGTCTTCCATTGAGGTCTGTCCTGCTCCCTACTGACATGAACGTACAGATTTATCACCACTGCTTGTTAAAGCTCTCTGTAGACTTTGGCTGGGAATACGAAGGAAAACTTATCACTCACAACTAGAGCTACCAGTATCTGAATCTGTCGAGTTTGGTTTGGGCGGCATAGAAGCAGAAGAGAACCGGCCACTCTCCTTTGTTTCAAGCTTAGGATGAGATATACACTTTGTTACTTTCTGTATTCTTAGAGCAGAGAGCAAGAGAGCAGAGGGCATTTTAGCCAGGGGTCTCCACTGGTACCCAGTCTATTAATGATTGAACTCAAGTACAAGTCCTGTTTGTTTGTGTTTGCTTGTTTGTTGGGTTGGTTGGTTTTTCAAGACAGAGTTTCTCTGCGTGGCCCTGGCTGTCCTGGAACTTACTATGTAGACCAGCCTTGAACTCCTGAGATCTGCCTGTCTCTCCCTCCTAAGTGCTGGGATTAAAGGTGTGCATCACCATGCCTGGTCTCAAATTCAAGTTTAACCACCATTCGAGACCAGGCCCTGTTCTTGCTGCTCTGCCGGCCGTTGCCTTAGAGATCACATTTAAAATTTATGTACTGAATCTTAAAACATCGTCTCTTAATAACATATGGATTAGTCCTTGGCTGAGTCCGGGATACTAATATATCTATTTGGCAGCCATGTTAATTTATTTAATTGCTTTATAATTTTAGCTGACATTCCTTATAAAGATTTGTTGCAATTAATAAGCAAGTTTTGAAGGTACATGAGCATTTCCATTGTGTCCTTGCCACCTACTATGTAAGAGAAGTTTCTACTATTTTTTTTTTTTTTCGAGACAGGGTTTCTCTGTATAGCCCTGGCTGTCCTGGAACTCACTTTGTAGACCAGGCTAGCCTTGAACTCAGAAATCCACCTGCCTCTGCCTCCCGAGTGCTGGGATTAAAGGCGTGCACCACCACGCCTGGCTTCTACTTTATTTATTTATTTATTTATTTTAAATATTTAAGTCCGGAGAATAAAATACAACGTATTTCAAAAATTCTCTTTGTATGAAGTGTGGTCAGTAAAAACAAGTGAGATGGGGCTGGGGGTGTGTTGAGTGCTCACTTTACATTCATGAGACACGCCCACTTATTTTAAAGTAACTATTTGGTGTGTGTGTGTGTGTGTGTGTGTGTGTGTGTGTGTTTATTTTACCGAATAGTTTACTCTTGGTTTACTAAAGATGAAAGCAAATTTGCCTAAGCAAGATGGATATACTTGTGCTTATTACATAATGGTTTAAACCTTTGCTGAGTATTGGACAGTGTGGGACATAGAGCTCTGCAGTATCTTTGAGAATTGATCCGTAGCTTGGTGTTACGGTGGCGAGTCCTGCAATGCTGCTTCCCCCAACTGCATCGTACCAAACAGCAGAAGCGTATTTACAGCCATTCAGAAAGTTTTGAAACTCTGAGCTTATTGCAAACCAAAATTCACTGAGCCATTGTTTTTAAATGAAATTCAAGTCAGCAGCTCAGACAGTAATTTTAAAAATCAAACAATTTAATACAGTATCATCCAAAGACAAGCCAATCTGATAGCATGCTGAGGAATGACAGTAGGGAAAATTTTAAAGGCTTTCTGTTTTGCATAGCTAAGTTATATTCCTATAAGGCCAGAAAGCTTCACATGAACAGTAAAAGTGCGGTAATCTATAACCTACGGTTACTGCATCTCATAGCTGCACCTAGATCCTGTAGATGGGGTTGCTGATGTTTCATGGGGACAGCACCCTCAGTGCAAAGTCACCCTTGTGTGTTCAGGACAAGAAAGTAAAGTCACAGATGGAAAAGTGTGAGCACACTGACCGGCAGGCATACCTCAGGCTCGTTACATGCTAGAGTCTCACTGTTCGTCTTTGCACACTCCGAATCCTTTTACTATTGCCAAACATTTCATATCCTCCACATGCAGTCCTAGGACCCTTTATGGATTCCAGCATACAGTTTTAGAAATTGTTGAGCTGGCAAGATGGCTCAGCAAATGAATGCCCTTGTAAGGAAAGCCTGGTGACCTGCGTTCAATCCCCGAGGGCAATATTGGAAGGAAAAACTTCTGAAAGCTTTCCTTTGGCCTCTTCATGCACATCGCGACACAAGATTGTCTGCACTCACACATAGCATGCACACGCACACGCACACATACACACACCCACACACACGCACTATACACACAGAGACTCTGAGGTGAAAATAAACTGCTCAATGTGATTTTATTAAATTTAGACTAGAAAATGTCTATTATTCCATTCCAATTATAATATGAATGAAATTGTCATATTAATGAATGGCATACTGCATTTGAAATTAGGCAGTTAACTTGTGAAGGTAGATGGGTAACACCGTAAATGAACCCTTTAGTAATCTTCAGGAAGGATCCTCCCTCCACATACAATTAATTGATTACCACTAAAGTCTGGAAACATGAACTGAAGTAGTATACAGCCAGGGTGAATATACAACTAATACCAGTTCTTTTCAAGATATCTAAAGCAACTTAGAATATATTGCCTATACAGAAAGGTAGAGAGAGAGTAACAGGCCAGTAGGCAGAAATGTTAGCAGTTGGTGAGGCTGGGACAGGGCACGTGACTATCTTTGTATCATTTTTGTCCTTTTGATTTTTTTAAATTGTAATTACTCCCAGATGAAGTATTTTTAAAAGGAAACCAACCCGTACCCAAAAGAGATAAGTTAACCGATTATTATTTGGGGGGAAAAGAATCTGTGTGCTTCATCTGTAGATCACTCTTCCTGTATTCACATGAGTGCCTTTAGCCTAGAGCTGAGATTTGCTGAGCACCTCCACGGATCATGAAGTAGAGACTTTCCTGAGAGATTCTTGTCTTAGCCAGGTTTTCTATTCCTGCACAAACATCATGACCAAGAAGCAGTTGGGGAGGAAAGGGTTTAATCGGCTTACTCTTCAACACTGCTGTTCATCACCAAGGAAGTCAGGACTGGAACTCAAGCAGGTCAGGAAGCAGGAGCTGATGCAGAGGCCATGGAGGGATGTTCTTTACTGGCTTGCTTGCTTCCCCTGGCTTGCTCAGCCTGCTCTCTTATAGAACCCAAGACTACCAGCCCCGAGATGGTCGCACCCACAAGGGGGCCTTTCCCCCTTGATCACTAATTGAGAAAATGCCTTACAGTTGGATCTCATGGAGGCATTTCCTCAACTGAAGCTCCTTTCTCTGTGATAACTCCAGCTGTGTCAAGTTGACACAAAACTAGCCAGAACAGTGTTCATAGGGTGAAAACAACAATCTCTTGTGGAATAGCAAGCTCATGCTGTGTTTTAGTTATACAGCATGTCATGCCATGACCGCAGAACTCTTTGAAGTTAGGTACTTCCATTATACTGGTACTGCCTCATAGGTCAGGAAGTGAGGCTGAGAAAGTTGACCTTCTTACTTTTGTGAAATAGGACTGAGACCCCAGCACTCAAGTCCCATTCAAAATGCTAGCGTTTTAAATTATACTATGAGTATATAATTGCAAGTGTTCTCATCTAGAAAATAAGTTATGAGTAATCATTTCTAGTAAATTCTAAGGATTTGCTAATGGAATTCTAGACTAATATAAAAGTATTCATAGACTGGTAATTATTTACAAGCATATGCTGAATGCTTCCCGTGCCAGGTTTTACTCTTCTGTAGTGTAGTCATCTCATGATGGTCAAATCTCATTACCTCTAAGCCATACATCTGTACTGTGTTACCCTATGAGATTCACTCTTAATCAGTGGGTCATAGTGCCTAGAGAGAGAATTTTTTTTTTAAAGAAAAAAGAATTAGTAATTAAGTATAGCCGTTTTCTTGGTGGGCTTGTATTTTATTATTCTCTGTTAATTAGGTTGTAGTCTTAGAATCCCATCAAAGTCACCATGATGTTCAAATACAAGGTAATACAGTAATCTGTGCTTGATGCTCTTCAGTGACTCTGTAGCCTTAAGCAAGAGCCCAGTTCTAACAGTGGATTCTGTGCTAGACGCACAGTGTGAGAGGGAGTGGACTAAAACTGCTACTCATTTTGGAAGTACGAGTCCCAGAGATGCTGCCTAAATATTATGACAGTGTGTTATCCAGGTGATATCTGCTACAGATTTATCAGAATCCCAATCTAAAAGAGTTCTTTGTTCTTTTGCTTCTTAATCCATTCTTTACAGTTCCAAATTTAAACATGATCTTGGTTCTGAACCTGAGATACTTCCAAGTCTGTGGCTCCCATACAGTGGCGAGCAGGGGAGCAAACACAGAAACTGGGTCAGCTAGCTCATCAGACTCAAGGGCTAATGTCACCTCAAACAGAGGAAGGCCTTGCTTCAGTCCTCATCTAGATCACCTTTCCCCATACTGTGAGATTACTATGGGCAGGTTGGGTTTACCGTTGGAGCCCATGGGAACATTTTTTCCTGATCTTGCTTATCATGAGAAGTCCATCAGTGGTCTTTCCAAATACCACCTATTTCCCATCCAGCCAATCACACTTAGGACATGTGATAAAACAAACAAACAAACACCTGGCAGCCATATTTACTAGACCTCCTTCTTTGCTGTTTGTTTGATAACACGTGAGTAGCTTCAGTCGCATGCTTCCGCATCTTTGAGCTCAGTCACTCTGCCATGCTTTCTCTGTGGTGATGGACTAAATCTCTCTGAAAGTGGGAGCCAAAGGAAGTTTGTCCTTTGTTTCTTTCAGATATTTTGGCCACAGTGGTACAAATATAATTAAAGAACTACCAGGATTGACCCTTAATGAGTAGTGACTATTCACTCTGATTATTCAATTAGAATATCTATTTATCCAGCCTATATCTATTTATTCATTTCTCGGCCTCCGGGAAAAATTTCTCCTGAACAGCAGTACCCAGCAGATGAATGTGTTTGCATCAGAGATAAGCTGGGTGAATTTTCTTGCTTGCAGAGAGCTTGTTGTATAGTAAGGAAGACAAGAAGAGTGCAGGAGATAGCTGCCATGAGCCCAGTGGGTCAGTGCAACATGGGATGCCACATAATTAACCAAAGAAATGCAGGGACAAGCAGTGGAGGAGCCAGGAACTGTCTACCCTGTGACTGCGAGCTAATAGACCCCCATAAATACCTTGTGTCATCATATTGTCTATAGGTTTATGTGAAGATGACATTAAAGCCTTGTGTAGTGGTGCATACCTTTAATACCAGCACTTTGGGAGGCAAAGACAGGCGCGATCTCTGATTTCTTGGCCAGCCTAGACTATGCACTAAGTTCCAAGATAGCCAGGGCCACATAGACCCTGTTTCAAATACAAAATTAAATTTGAAGTCCATAATGAGTAGGAGACTTTAGACAGATAACCTTGGCCCTACCTGTCCTGGCTAACTCGTGATGGGAATGGCGTTCTTCACAGCTTTAAGCTCAGCTTTGGCTGCCTGTTCAATGAAGAAGCCTTTGAGGGTAGTTAATAGATTTCCAAAGACATGAGCAAGGCGGCTCTGATAGCCTCAGACCTTTCTCAGGGCTTTGCCTTCGAAGCTCTCCACCCCCCCCACCCCCACCCCCACCCCCTTTATTTTTCAAGCCATCCCTTTTTCATTTGACTTAGGTAGAGTTGAGATTTTCTGCCCCTTCCTGCCTGTTAGAAGTGGGCCATTCTATTGTCTTAGGAGTTTTGTTTGAAAAATGAGGCAAGTTTTGGTTAGACTGAAAATGAAATCATTTTCAAGGTTCCCTCACTGGTAACCTGTGGGGGATCTGTTCCTCTGGTTTCTGTATGTAAATGTGTTTGGTGTTAGGGACAGGGCCATTAAGTCCTTAGAGCATATGGGAGCTGCAGGTTTTGTCTTCTTCGTTTCGTCTACTGATTTTAAGGATATATATGTCTTGTTTTCATCTCTAATTGGTTTTCCATAGCTTCAGCTTCACTTAATTAGGATTTGCGAGAGAAGCACCACATCTGTTTCAGCTGAATTTTGAAAGAAAACTTTGCTTGAGCAGTAGATGAAATGTTCTTCAGTTGTGTGGTATGACTTAAAATGAGGCGCCCTGCCATGCCACTGGGAAGGAGAGTTGGGTTGGCCGTTGGCAGAGTGGGTGCAATGCCAGTGGGAGAGCTTGAAGCTTGAGCTCAGATCTCAGCCCCTCATAAACAGACAAGTGTGTGGTTCTTTCCTGCAGTGCTAGTCCTGGGGATATGGAACCAAGAGGATCCCTGCAGCTCACTGGCCACAGAAGTCTTCTCAGTCAGTGAGCTCCACTCAGTCAGAGATGTGTGGGGCCAAACAGTAAGGTAGAGAGCAGTAGAGGAGGCTACTTGGTATTGATCTCTGATCTACACACACACACACACACACACACACACACACACACACACACACTGAAATTCTGTCAGACTTCTGGCAGTGGAACTCAGTGACCCTGGCTGATACTTTGTTTGCATCCTTTCCTTCTAAGAAGTAACTATGATACTGATGCTGTCCTTATGAATACATGTTTCCCTTGAGCTTCATGTAAGTATAACCATGTAATATGTATATTGTGGTTCTCTCCTCCCTCTCCTTTTCCCTCTCCCTCCCCCTCTCTCTTTCTTGTGTGTGTGTGTGTTTGTGTGTGCGTGCGTGCACGCGAGAGCTGCCTTGCATGCTTGTATGTATTGATTCTTTTCTCCCTACATGTACTCCAGGGACTGACTGAGGTCTCCAGGCTCGCAGGCATGTATGTGTCTTGCCTCTGCTGAAGCATCTAGCCAGCCCCAGTTCTGTCATCTTCTACTCATGCTGCTCTATTGCAGTGCATCTATATGTTTGAATTTAACAACCCCCTGCCCCATGGTAGTTTTTCACCGTATGGATAGTATGGATAGACTACCATCCTTCCTGTTGGTTTCACTGGGCTCCAGCTTTTAGCTCTTTCTGTATGTGTTCTTACGTAATTGGACACGTCTGCGCAATACAATACCCGGAGGAGAATTACGGGTCAAAGTGAAGACATATATCTAGTTGGAGCAGATCTTGCCAGAACACTTCCAGAGTGGCTGTAGCTTTTACTGTGCACCTGCACTGAGTTCAGGTCACACCTCATTGTCAGATCATTACATATTGTTAGTTTTATGAAAGAAATACTTTTTTGTCACCTTGGTGGGTATACAGCAGTCTCTTAGTGACTGTTTTGCATTCTTGCTGATACAAAATGACATTGAGCATCATGTCTAGTTGTTTGTTTCTACTTTTCTTTTAGATTATCTTTTCCCCAAAGTTGTAGCAGGGGGTTGGTTTTAAGTTTCATCTTTGAGTTTGGGCAGACTGTAGAGCGAGTTCAGAGAGAGCCTTGGCAACAGAATGAAACCGTTAATCCAGCCTGGTGAGAATTAGAGCACTATCACAATTGTTGGGCTAAATTTGAAGCAAGTTTTATTAAATACAGGCCAGAACAATGGATTCTGGCCAGGTCCATACCAGAATCCTTAGAGAATGGCCCCAAATATATTAGTCAGGGACTTACTAAGGCAAACCCCCACAAGGCTATATACTTCCTACCTTTATCCAGTTGGGGCAAACATACATCTTGATATACTTTCTGCTCTGAATCTCCTGCCTACATGAGCAAGAGCATTCTGTGCAGTTGAGGCACAGTTGAGGCTTGTTATCTTACATCAGTGGTCCTCAACCTGTAGGTCATGACCCTTATGAGGGGAAGTTAAATAAATCTTTCACAGCAGTTGCCTAAGACTATTGGAAAACACAGATATTTACATTATGGTTCATAACAGTAGCAAAATTACAGTTATGAAGTAGCAATGAAAATAATTTTATAGTTGGGAGTCACCCACAATATGAGGAAGAGTATTAAAAGACTGCAGCATTAGGAAGGTTGAGAACCACTGTCTTACATGAATAAACTGCTCCTGGCACTCGTAGAAGTTATCTGTCCTTGGGCAAGTGGGGCTTACAGGTTAGAATCATTTCGGTTTTATAGATCTCTTAAGCACAGTAATTTAAAATTCAGCTGTAACTTTAGCCATCACAAGACCCATGTTAACATTACCAAAAAAAAAAAAAAAAAAACATTAAATAGGAGACCAAAAATCAAATATTAAAAAACCTCACTTGGGCCTGGGGAAGAGGCTCATTGGATAAAGAGCTTGCCTTTTAAGCACAGAACTTGAATTTGATTTCTAGAACCCATGTAAAAACGTCTGAATGACCTTAGCACCATTTGTTGAAAATGCTGTCCTTTTTCCACTGGATGGTTTTAGCTCCCTTGTCAAAGATCAGGTGACCATAGGTGTGTGGATTCATTTCTGGGTCTTCAATCCTATTCCATTGATCTACTTGTTTGTCGCTGTACCAGTACCATGCAGTTTTTATTACAATTGCTCTGTAGTAGAGCTTGAGGTCAGGCATGGTGATTCCCCCAGAGGTTCTTTTATTGTTGAGAAGAGTTTTTGCTATCCTAGGTTTTTTGTTATTCCAGATGCCACCAAACACAGATACTATTGCATATGCCAGCAAGATTTTGCTGAAAAGGCCCTGATATAGCTGTCTCATGTGAGGCTATGCCAGTGCCTGGCAAACACAGAAGTGGATGCTCACAGTCAGCTATTAGATGGAACACAGGGTTCCCAATGGAGGAGCTAGAGAACGTACCCAAGGAGCTGAAGGGGTATCCAACCCTATAGGTGGAAGAACAATATGAACTAACCAGTACCCCCAGAGCTCATGTCTCTAGCTGCATATGTAGCAGAAGATGGCCTAGTTGGCCATCATTGGGAAGAGAGGCCCCTTGGTCTTGCAAACTCTATATGCCCCAGTACAGGGGAACGCCGGGGCCAAGAAGTGGGACTGGGTGGGTAGGGGAGCAGGGCAGAGGATGGGGGAGGGTATAAGGGACTTTCAGGATAGCATTTGAAATGTAAATGAAGAAAATATCTAATAAGAATTGGAAAAGAATGTCTGGATGTGGTAGCTTAGATTCGTAATCTCAGTGAACCAGAGACTAGCAGATTCCCAGGGTTGGCCTCGTCCGCTTAATGAGTTTCAGATTCAGTGAGTGGCTTTGTCTCATTAACAAGAGAGGTGACACTTGAGGAATGACAGAGCTCAAGGTTGCCTTCTCCCTCTCATGCTTGCTTGTATATTCATACATAGGAATGCATCTGCCCCTGCACAGACACGCACGTACATATGCACACATTTAAAGAAAACCTTACAGAATGGCTAGGTTCTACCTGCTTTATAGGAGGGCTGCAATAAGATTGCCCTGGCAAGTGTAACACAGTCACCAAGCACCGAGCAGTGAGCACTCTGTTCCAGACCTGGAGGAAGGCACAGGAGAATAACGTCTAAATTAAGAAAATCTATTCTTGTATCAGGGGTCAGATTCATTAAGACATTGTAACAGTTTTTTCCTTTCTCTTTGTGTGAGCCCTCACCTGCCTCCTATTCTTTTGTAGTACAAAAGGAGAATGGTCGCATGCATAATACATATGGGGCTAAAGTGACTGATTTGTTACAAAGGCACACTAGAGGTCATATCAGTTCTCCTAAGAAATTTGTCTTTGCAAGGGAGACAGATGTGGAGTGAAAGCGAGTTTCTTAAGAAGAGGGTCACTAAGGTAAAATGTAAATGGACCACTCAATTAGGGACATCTCCCTGGCCTGGTGAGGAACAGGAGGGAAAGGCTTTGTCTTTCATGCCTTCTTCCTGCTTTGTTACTTAGCTCCTCAGAGACTCAGGATGTTCATTTGTGTGGCTTTGCTCAGTGCTTGGCCTTCAGTCAGGAAGCCCTCTATTGTGGGCTGCCGTGATGTGATGGGTGATGCTCATGGGAGGGTGCTGATGCTGATGCTGATGCTGATGCTGATGCTGATGCTGATGCTGATGAAGGTACCTCTGGCTCAGAGGGACCATGCCTGCCTTTGCCATCACTAAGCTTGGTGAAAACAGTCTCAGGGCAGAGGCCTTAGCAGGTCCAGGGAGCAGTGTGAGATGCAGCAGGAAGGACAGTGTCCCCAGATGCCCCTTCGCATGTCAGAATTGGATTGGGCCAGCCCTGACAACCCACATGACTTACATGAGTTTTGTTGTTATGTTTGATATGTGTATTTGGAATTGTGTGTTAACCAGACTGTGGTGGTACATGCTTTTTATCTCAGTTCTCGAGCCAGAAGCAGAAGGATCTCTAAGTTCTAGGCCAGCCTGTCCCATAGAGTGCATTTCCTGGACAGCCAGGGCTTTACAGAGAAGCCCTGTCTTGAGGCAGAGTGGGATGGGAGGAGTATATGTACGTAAGAACAAAATCACAGTGATTTGAGAAGGTGCTGGGATTTAGTTTAGACAACCTAGGACTTTAGTTTAGTTCCAGCATCCTGACTATGGGACACTGAGGTGTACTCTTAGGGTTATTAGTAAATGCAGATTTCGAATGTGGACTCACAACCCAACCCCTCCACCATCGGATTTCTGTACTTGGATAAAGTGCTTCCCTTAGGTTTACCTTTTTTTTTTTTTTTTTTTAGTTTTTTGGAAAAGGATTGTTTATATAGTCTTATAGAGGGGACTAAGAGACATAACCTTTGATAATATGACCTGGTACACAGTTGGTGGCTGAGATAAATCCATGCTGATGGGTAGTGTCAAATTCAGCGATGCTTCTTTATGAGCACAGTTGACCGGTACAAAGGAAGGTGTGCTTTATGCACACCTACTAGACCATGTAGCCTTGCTCAGCCTCAACTGTGTTGTTGTGGCTACAAGCAGGCTTTGGTTCTATAATTCTGTCACCAAATGTTCCACGCTCTTTAGAGCAATTGCAACTGAGATAAATCTGCTATATAACTAGCCTACCATTGAGCAATCTATAATTTACTGGCATAAAACACACTAAGCTGCACATTAAATGGTAAGTGTGATGTTGTAGCCTTATTTTTTTTTCTCTCCCCCTCATTAACTATAAAGCCTTTAAGCATGCTTTCAAGGTAGGTCAGGCGGTGCAGAGGGGCCTGGCTGGCCTCCTGGGCATTTTACTCTTGTTGCCATTTCTTGAGCTCTCTGAAATGAATGGCTGTCTGTATGAAGGAAGGTGGGCTTTCTTGCAGTAGCGCAAAGCCCCCATGAAGCACACACCTGTGTGATGCAGCGTCTCCCCAGCCAGCAGACACACACATCTGTGCTCCCTACCCTCTTTAGTTATCCACTGTGATGGATTTTCTTCAGGGCCTCACCTGGGTGTTATGTGAGTAGGCCATAATGTACCCCACACATGTAAAAAGTTCAAACATCATGTCCCCTGGTCTCCTGTGTTCTGAGCCCAGTGAGAGCCACAGCAAAGAAGATCAAAAGGTGGCAAGAGCATGGGCTTAAGGAAGGTTACCGTGTTGAGACAGAGGAGTATGACCTTGTATTAGCTCATCTGTAGTGAGACCCTGCATACAAAGATCCTACATTGACAACACCCTGCTCAATACAAGCTTGGAGTTTCTGGAATTTTTATCTTTGATGGTGCCATTATAGTATGTTTTTTCTCCTCATAGCCTTTCTGCGTAGTTTTCATTCCATGAGCCATGGTCAGGTAAGAACTGGAAGTCTGCTACTCAACAAACTTGTGGCATAGTTTGTGTGCGTGCCATTGAAGAAGCTTGGTTCTGTACACTCTGGAGAGTATTGTAAAATGGTGACACTTGTAAGGAAATACTTTGTCTACTTCGTCCTTGTTGAAGTTGACAGCCTTTGGAATTTTTTTTTTCCCATTTGCTATATGGTTCCCCAGCTGGCTTAGGAAAGCCTCTGAATTGTCAGTGAGATTGTTTTCTATAAGGGTAGAGAGGTTACTTCCTAATATATTTGTGGCAATTCAAGTAAAAAATCCAGCTGGAAAACTACAATTGTTAAATTTTTTTTTCCATTTTTACTTTTTGAAGAAGTCAAAGGTTCTCATAAGGAAAATGGGCTGCTGTGGGCCTGTATGTAACTGTGACGTGATTTATCGCTTGTCTTTGACGTTACATGAAAGTCGTCATAATCCATACACAGGAAGAAACACCAACAGTGATTTCCTGTCACCTTTTGGTTATAAATTGACATAATTATCAGGTTCTTTGACTAACTTAAAAAGCATCAGATAAGTTGAAGTTCTTTTGTCTGGATTCTCTTTCCCCAGCAATATCTGTTACCTCCTAAATGAGCATTATAGACTGACTCACCTTAGGAGAAAATTAGTGTCCTTTTCCTGGCACAACTTTGCTGCAGAATCCAAACAGATGTGCTTAGGAATTTTGTCCTTTGCAAAGGGGCTCATTTTGATCAGTGGCTCCTGCATTCTGTAAAACCAGTATTTCTTGATTTGTAGATATATGCTTTTCTGCATTGGGGAGTGTAGAAACACAGATGTATATATGTAATGTTTAATTTTTCTTTTTCATTGAAAATTTTATTAAAGATTATAATTAAAGTTTATAATTAATAACATGTTAAAACTAAGGTTCTTTCCCTCTGCCCCCTCCCACCCAGGCCTCATGTATCTATCCTAGGCTGGCTTTGAACTTGCCTTATAACTAAGCAGGACTTTGAGCTTCTCACCATCTTGCCCCCATATCCTGAGTGCTGGGATTTCACACATGATCCACCACACCCAGTCTATGCAGCTCTAGGCATTGAACCCTGGCCCTCAGCTTTTTTCTGGGCAAAGCACTCTAACATCTGAGCTATATCTCCAGACCCCAAACAAGGGAAGATTGGTATTGAAAAAAACAAAACAAAACAAAACAAAAACGTTGCATAGTGCTATGGTCTGAAGAATGTCTCCCTAAATCCAAATGTTGAAATAAATGGCCAATGTGATATATAAGACTTAAATCAAGTCTGGAGTGTGAAAAGATTTACAGCTGTTATGAGAGAGCTTAAGGTAGTGTGTTTGTGCTCTGTCTTGGCTCTGCCCTATGATGACCCAGTCAGTGTTCATCCTTCTGAGCCTGCAAAGACAAGCTGCCATTTTGGTACAAAAGAGCAGTTCTTATGGGACTCCCAAGCCTACTGGCATGTTTGCTTTGGAATCTCCAGCTAACAGAACTCTGTGACACAAACCTCACAAATCTCCGCTCCTTATAAACATCAATGCAAATGGACTAAGACACCGACTATTTATTTTTGTTGAATGTGCTTGGAATTTGTGTGTCTAGGCTGATAAATCAGCACATGGATGACTTTAGTTCCAATGAGTTGCTTTCAGGTATCAGCCTCTTATCTACTTGCATGGCTCTGTCAACTAGCAGGAAGTCCCAGCCACATTTTTAATATAAGCATCAAGTTATTGTATCATTACCACATACAATTTTTTTTTTTTTTTTGGTTTTTTGAGGCAGGGTTTTTCTGTGTAGCCCTGGCTGTCCTGGAACTCACTCTGTAGACCAGGCTGGCCTCGAACTCAGAAATCCGCCTGCCTCTGCCTCCCAAGTGCTGGGATTACAGACGTGCCCCACCGCTGCCCACCTTACATTTTTTGTTATTAAAAATCAAAGCACAAAAATTTCATTTGACCTTTGTAATACCATAGTGTTTACCTTTTTTTCTGATAATCATGGACTGTTATTTAAATCATCTAATCATTTGCCTAGCAGGTATAAGTTACCCTGGGCCTTCAGCATCTCAGGCCTAATACACACAATATATACCCTCATATCTAAGGGCCAGAGGGAGCATAACTGTAGAAGCTCAGTGTGCCTGCCCAGTATGTCATATACAAGGCCCTGAGCTTAATTCACATCACTACAAAAACAAAAAGAAACAAAATATCTTTCTGCTACCTTTTTCTAAAAATCCATCAAAATGTGTTCTGAATTGTCTTTCCCTCACTGTGGCAAAGTGTCTGAAGAAAAGTCAACTTAAAGGACAAGGCTGTTTTGGCTCAGGGTCAGAGGGTTTTGGCCTGTGGTTGTTTGGCCCCATTGCTTTGGGGCCTATAGTGTAGTAGGACACCAGAGCAGAAGGGTGTGGTTGAAGAGATCTCTTTACTTCATGGTAGCCGAGAAGCAGAGGGGTGAGAAGAAGACACAAGGACCCTAGTACCCAAAGGGCACGCTCCTAACTGCCCACCAGTCCGCACGTCTTAAAGGCTGCCTTACCTCCCAGTGGCTCCATACTCTGCAAACAAATGTTTAAGCAGTAGATGTTGGGGGATAACAGCATAAACCATAATATGTATGAGCATATACAAAAGACATATAATGCATAGCAAAGAATAATATAATGGACGCTACCCTCTAATGGTTGGGTAAGAGCTTTCTGTGAAATATCCTGGCATGTGTGTTTGTGTACTTCTTTCAGTAGTTGGGAGCAGGGGGGAGACGATAGCTCATAGCTCGTACGTTGTAACTACTTTATTTAGTCAATTCTCACTTTTGGTTTTCTACTGTTTTGTTCTTTGTTTTGTTTTGTTGTTGTTTGTTTTGTTTTGTTTTGTTTTGAACTCTTCTTTCATATGTTACATCAGGACTGTAGTTCCCCTCCATCCCTTTCCCTCTCTGCAGGATCCACTCTATTTCCCTTCAGAAAAGTCCAGGCCTTCCAGAGTCCTCGACCAAATGCGACTTCTCAAGTTGCAATATGACTAGGCACAACCCCACATATTACTTCCACTTTTTCTTAAAACAGTTTCACTAGTATATTATCCCAGAAAGTAACACCTGTCTAGGTTATCAAATTAATAGTTATGTATGACATTCTCTTACACGTGAAGATAAAGTTTTTCTGCTTATAATGCTTTCCCTTCTCTTTTTGAAACTAATGTCATGATTTCTTCTTTCTCTTCTTACGATTTTGTTTTCCAGAGAGTTTTTTTCTTATCCTTTCACAGAAAAGAACAAGCAAACATCTTTCCCCCTTCCTCCTTTTTTCTTATTGCCTATAGTTTCTTATTTATATTTTTTATATGGTACCTTTTAAAATAGCTTCATTGAAATGTATTGCCCATTTCTTAAAACTTGTTTTATGGCCAAGCAGTGGTGGTGCATGCCTTAAGTCCCAGAGAGGCAGGCGGATCTCTGAATTAGCTGAGCCTAGTCTACATGGTGAGTTTTATGACACTAGAGAAAACAGGGAAGCTCTGTCTAAATAATCCAAAAACCAAACACACACACAAACAAGCAATCAAACAAACAAACAAAAAACTTCTCATTTTAGTATATATCTGCCTTTCTGTACCCATAAATTCAAACGACTTCAGATTCTCTTTTAAGCTCACACTGGGTGTATAAATCTTGAGTATTAATGACTTTTTTATTCTTATCACTGTTATCAAAGCAACACAGTCTAACTAATGACTCTTGGGTATTATAAGTGACCCAGAGATGACTTACAGTGTTTGAAAGGTATGTGTAAGTTATGAGTAAATACTTGTTCTTCTGTCTGTTTACTACTTTTTCACAATAATGAATAATGCTACCACAAATACTCATGTATCCATTTTTATATTGGCATGTATTCTCATTTCTCTTAAACACTGTCTATGATGTGGAATTGCTTTGTTATATCATAAATAATGTTTTGAGATCTGATTATCCTCCAGAATGGCAGCTCCAGCTTATATCCCAATTTGGTAGTTCTCCCTTTTGTCTCCTTTTAGTTGTCTTGAGATGTCTTCATAACTACCAAGTGATACCTCTTGGTTGTGACTTACATTTCCAGATGAGATCCCCAGTTATACTGAGCACATTCTTACATGTTTATTGGTCACCTGTGTATCATCACTGGCAAATGTCTGTTTAAATCCTTCACTAATTTTTAAAAGGTCTGTTTGGTTTTGTATTAACTAGTTGTAGAAGTCCTTCACATACTTGTATATAAGTTCCTCATCAGATATGACTCACAGATATTTCTTCCCATTCCTGGTGATTCTTCTTTCCTTATCTTGGTAGTATTATTCTCGGGGGCGGGGGAGGGGCGATCTCTTCAATCTTTAATGTGCCAATTTGTGTGTGTGTGCCCTTCTGACATCATTGCCTAACTGAGGATTATAAAGATGAATAAAAGTGCTTTCTTCTTGGAGTTGTATCAAGTTTTGTCTGTCATTACTTATGAGTAAATCTTAGTGTATAGTGTGAGAAGGGAGCAGCTTTATTCTTTTCTTCTTCTTCTTCTTTTTTTTAAATACAGGGTTTTGTGTGTGTGTGTGTGAAGCCCTGGGTGTCCTGGAATATGCTCTGTAGATCAGGTTAGCCTCAGAGATGTGCCTGCCTCTGCCTCCCACCACAGGCCAGCTTTATTCTCTTTCACATGGATAGCCTTTATTCCCAGTACTGTTAGATCCTTTTTTTTTTTTTTTAGATCCTTTTTTGTTTGTTTGTTTGGTGTTGTGTGTGTGTGTGTGTGTGTGTGTGTTTGTGTTTGTTTTTTCGAGACAGGGTTTCTCTGTGTAGTCTTGGCTGTCCTGGAACTCACTTTGTAGACCAGGCTGGCCTCAAACTCAGAAATCCGCCTGCCTCTGCCTCTCTTTAATCCCCTGCTGGGATTAAAGGCGTGCGCCACCACACCCGGCTAGTTAGATCCTTTTTTTAAACCTTTTTAAAGTTTATCTTTTATGTTCGTAGCATAATTCTGATTTCTCTCAGTCTTCAATAAGTGTACATAAGGCTGCTATTTCCTTATGTCTGCCTACGTAGGCACGTTTTGCAGATTTGTGTTTGTTACTTGTGCCCATTTTTTAGCCTCCTTTCTATTGTTAATATCTATTTTTGTTGCAGTCTAGTTAGTGAATGTGACTTGGGTTTGTCATTCAACGTAATTTTATCAAAGGACAATTCTATTATTGTCACTATATAACCCCTTTCCCACCCTCATAGATGGCTTATACCTGTTTCTTATATCTCGCAGGGCTGTGCTCTTGGTATGTACTCAGTAAATTCAGGGAAGAACATACAGAACCTGGATATGGTCATGCCCAGTTGAAAAATCTAGGACATGAGGCTGAGGCAAGTGTACAGTGATTGAGTTCAAGGCCAGCGTGTTCTACATAGTGAGAGCCTGGCTTAAAATAATACACCAAATCAGAGGGATCTGATCACTAGTCCAGTCCTGGCATGGTGGTGTAAGTCCATAATCCCAGCACATAGAAAGTAGAGGCTGGCTTGTTTTACATGGAGAACTCCCAGCTATCTAGAGATATAGAGTAAGACCGGATATCTCAAACTACTTATCTCCTGAAAACGGCCTATTCATAGATAGCAGATCACCACCTAGAGGGTAGCTAATGTGATTAAAGTGATAGCACTCTCTGCACCAGGCATTTACCATGGTCTAAATCCTCCTACCTAGTCATTACACCCACCTGCCTTATGGGGCAGGAGAGAAAGTAGCTGTGTTGCCAGGTCAAGCTGTTTGCCATTAGTCACATGAGAGAGAGGCAGAGTTGCTACAGCCCTTGCTTGGTGCCAGACCCCACCTTAGAACCAACCTGCACTCCAAAATGGCCATAGAGTTTGCTTTGGGGATGTTCAGAAAGAAATCCTTTGGCCTTTTCTCAGTTTGTTAAAATGCTGCTAGTAGAATAGAGATGACTACATTTCCCTGTTACTTTGAACTTAAGAGCCTGTCTGACTGGCCCTTGGATCTAGAAATCAGGTAGTAATTGCAGCCGCTGATGAATGAAGGAGTCATTGGTTCTTGTATGTTTCAGGAATTTTTTTTTTAAAGACATGTTATGGTCATCTTTCCTTACTTTTGCTGGAGACCATTTGACCTCTGAGAACCTTGATTTGTGAAATTGAGGGTGTGCTTTCTGATAAAACCTGGGCAGATTTCCATGGCCTCTTTGCATTTCTCTTATGCATAGAGAAGCCTGGTCTTATACTAATTGAAAATCATTTTGATTTCTCTCTCTCTCTCTCTCTCTGTGTGTGTGTGTGTGTGTGTGTGTGTGTGTGTGTGTGTGTGTGTCTGTCTCTCATTCACTTATTCAGTTGGTTGGGTAGGAGAATCAGGAGGAGATAGTATATGATTACAAAATTATTGTTATCATTAGGGATATGTTCCAAATGAGGTCTGTTTTTCTCGCTCTTTTGAAAACTGGAAAGATGTCCATGAATCCGACTGCTTGAAAGTTCCTTCCTTATTTCAGGAAGAGGACATTCGGTAGTTTTGTTCCCTCCGGTGCAGCCTCTATGTCACTTCATTGCAACAGAGCAATTTAATTTGTACTGCACAACCATTTTCTTATGGAAAACTAATAAAATACAAATTTTAGTTTCGGCGTGAAATTGTGGCTGAAGGCCTTTGAGAGTTTTATGTGATTCCCTTTCTGTGTGACGATGACAGAGAGTGATGTCAGCGCTTACACACATTATGTACAAGGTTGATAAGAAGAGGATTCGCTAAACCTTATTATTTCCCTCAAAATGAAAATGTAAACTGATACTTTGCATTCAGCTCCTAAGACCTTATCTGCCAAGGAAGTAGGCAGGAATCTGGAATGAAGCTTTAAAACAAAACAAAAGAAAAGAAAACAAAACAAAAAACCCAAAAGCATCTCACTTATTCTGGCAGATTGAATTTGAGGTCAGCTTCATCTGTTTAGTGAGTTCCAGGATAGCCAGAGCTATGCAACCTGTCTCAAAAAACAAAACAAACAAACAAGCAAAAGCAACCAAACAACAAAAGTTATTAGAGATGCTTAGTATGTGATTGTAGTGAACAGTAATAACATGTGATACTTAGTGTGTGATTGTAGTGAACAGTAATAACATGTGATATACAGTAACCCTTTTTTTTAAATATGGATGAGCTGTAGACACTTA
Source organism: Mus minutoides (assembly GCA_902729485.2). Lineage (NCBI taxonomy): Eukaryota > Metazoa > Chordata > Mammalia > Rodentia > Muridae > Mus > Mus minutoides. Next base: position 64,637 of record LR750527.1, read on the forward strand.
GCTGTTTTCCCATGTGTAAAAATCTTAACAGAAATGGTGATAAAGGTGACTCCTGACACTGACCTGTGGCTTCACATGCACACACACGTACATGTGCACACATGTGAACTCATCCATTCATGCACATAACAATGACTACTATCATGTGAGAATAATGTACAAGAAGTTCCTAGCACAGTTCACAGATGTTCAAAACCAGAAGGAGGAGAGATGGACTTGGGACACACCCCAGTGTGGAGTCTTAGAACTCTTAAGTGCCCACAGGAAGAGGAGTGTGAGAAATGCAGACTTTTTTTCTATGGTGGTCCAAGCATAAGCTACACAGAGAAACCCTGGCTGGAAAACAAAAAAGAAGTGACGTCTTGTCATGCCCTGGGTTGTTCAAGGAACAAAAGATCATATTTCCTGGTGCACAGTGACAAGTTCCTGCTTAGTAAATTTTTTCATCTACTCTGCCATGTGTCCTAGGAAAATTTCTGTTTTCTAGTTATCTGACCTGTAGACTGCCCTCTAGGCCTTCCTCTCCCCTAGCTTTCAAATGCTTTGCTCTCTGTTGGCTTTGGACCTCTCCATCCAAGGTTTCCCATCATTCTTCATCTGAAAGTTTTAGATTCCCTTGTCTCCTGTCCATTCTTTAGTACTTAATTCTTGGCAGACCCTTACATGTGACCGTGGAGCTGGGGAAATGCATGTGGTGAGTCAAAGTCACGGCCTGTAGTGTGGTCACTGCCAATAGGAAATGTTTACTCTCCAGAAATCTTACAGCACTGTTTCCCATTCCTGGAGCTGAGGTGAGGATGCTGAACTGGGCATAGGACTGAGATCAAAGCCCTGAGTTTGAGGGGTAGGGAGATGACTTAGTAAAGGGTTTGCATCCCCAGCTCCTTTTCAAAGCCAGCTTTAGCAGTATGCAGTTTTAATCCCAGTGCTTAGAAGGCAGAGATAAGGGCATCCACAGGGGGCTTGCTGGCCAGTTAGTCTAGCTGGACTCACATTGAACTTCAGGTCAGTGGTAGACCCTGCCTCAAAAGTTAATCTACAGAAATGACTTAAGAAGGCACCTCACAAAGATCTGTGCCTAGGACACACACTCACACACACACTCACACACACTCACACACACACATGCACGCAAGAAAACGTAAGTTTGAAAACGAGGTGGCAAACCCCAAGTGCTTGGTTCTAAATGGGATTCTACCTTTAATTTTTTTTCTTTCTAATCAGCTGCTTGAAGGGGAAGCCTTCAAAGTCTCATTCTCAGCTTCTCTATCATCTTTAACTCCATGAAAACAGTTATTTCAAATATAAGAATTATTTCTATGAAATTTCTTTCAAAGTTAGGAGAGAGGCCGAGGGGACTTGGGAGGCTCTTGTCTCCGTTCTTGAGACTCACCCACCTTTCCTTACCATACCCTCAAGCCCTCACCCATCTGTCCACTCAGCTGCTAGTCCTTAGCAAATGGGGCAACCCGATTTCCCGCCTTTCCTTGGCCAAGAGCTCCCTAGGACCAATCCGGTGGTGGGGACTTGACATGTCCTGGTAGGGGAGCTAGCTGGGTCCCGCCCCCTCCGGCCCCCTTCACAGGTGCAGCCCTAATCCCCCCTGGCCTAGATATCCGGCAGCCTCTGAGAACCCGGGCTCTGTGATGTAATGCGCTTTTTTCACACTCCCGGCTTAAATACAGATGGAAATTGTTGTCATGTGTTAGAAATGTCGCCAGTGATATAAAAGGCGCAAGCTTGAGCATCTTCTCTCCCTTCTCGCACATCAGCTGCTCCTCCAGCCAGAGCCTGTGCCCTGGAAAACCCACTCAGTGGTCAGGTGGCCGAGGAGCCCCTAGCTAGCTTAGGAAGGGGTTCAGATCCCACTCCCCACCCCCGCCTCTCCTTACAGCCGCTGCGGAGCCGAAGACCAGCGTGGTGGGAGGCTCTTTCAGGCGCACAAAAGGAAGGATTAATCTTGGCGATTGGCTGGGCTTTTGCAGGCAAGTACAAGTCCATGATCTTCCCAGGCCAACCCCTGCCCACCTCTGGATTCGAACGCTCGGCCACTGGAAGAAGGCTGGGATCAGGCAGGCGGTGACCCGGGCGCCTGCCACCGGAGGTTTGCGCTTGGGTTGTGGGAACATCCATGGAGGTGAAGATGCCATGTGTGGTGTGTGGACCAGGGAGGAGGGGAGACTGTGGGCCAGCTTGGGAGGGCCAGATGGCTGAGGCTGCGTTTTAATTCAACGGGCAGGCAGGCCCCGTTTGGCTGGGCAGGGTGGGAGGAGAAGCAGGGAAGGAAAAAAAAAATCAGAGGTCAGTGGGTAGGGAGAGGCTGGGCTCCAGAGCAGATGCCTGGCGAACAATGGGGCTTTTGAAGGGGATGCTGGAGGAAGTGTGGCGTGCGCTTTGTATTGCCTCCTCCGCATTGCAGGTTGGAATCGGGCAGCTAAATTTTAATGAAGTGCATTCCAAAGTGTGCTAGTCAGCCTGGGTTTGGGGAGCCAGAGCGAGGGGCGGCCCCCAGGCTTTGCTGAATGGGGACTGGGGGTGGGCGGGGGAGGGGGGCCACCGAAATGAGTTCCTGATGGTTGGTAAAGGAGGAGATGAAAGCCTGCTCAGTGTGGAGGGCAGGGGAAGGGGAGGGGGAAAGCCTTAGGCCCCCGTGCATATTAATAGGCTCCAGCAGGTGTTGGTAAATGCAAGTTGCAGCATTGTTCCGGCGCCCAGGCTGGAGTAGGCGGGGAGACAGCGACTGCTTCTCCTGGCGGTAGTGGGCAAATGCCTTTGCACTTTGGAAGAGCTTTGCATGCTCGCCAGAAAATAAAGAGGAAAAGGACCACCATCCCCTCTCTCCTCTGCCCCACTTTTAAAGGGGGGATGTACATGCAGAAGGCTTCTTAGGGTTGCTTCCTGGAGATTAACATGTGTTTGTGAGAACACTGTCTTGTCTAGGTAAGGTATGCTTGTCTGTGGGCATCAGTAAATAGAGGAATCTGGAGTCTGGTTTGTAAGTGCTTGGGAGCTGGAAGGTTGTTCTCCCTGGCTGGTTCTTAATGGGCCAATCCTGGAAGACTGGTATCTTTATTTCTTTAAAGAGACAGGAGGGTGTACCTTCCTCCCTCTTCTCAAACTCGGAGTCTGTCTGAAGGAGTAGCAGAGGGCAGTGAAGCGTGCAAGGGGGCTGTCTCATCCACAGAGTTGGCCTTCCACACAAAGGGAGTGGATTTGTGTCTGCACTAAATGGTTTGAGGGTGTGTGTTGTTTATTTGTACAGATTAGGAATAGGCCCCTTTCTCTTTCCAAGAGTTGCCTATGCCTATCCATTGAGAATCATTTAGGAGGCTTTTTAGTTAGGATTGTGCACTGGTCAGATAACCCTCGCTGGTTTTGTTGTTTGCTTGCATGCTTGTTTTTAACTACTCTTGACTAGAACCTAGTCAATGTGTTCAAAAGGTTCAAACATGTTCATTGGAGGTTCAGATGAAAACTGAAAGTATCTGTAAAGGAGGGGGCGTGTGACTCTTATTTTGAAAATATTTAACCATGGGTTTATATACAATATATTCATATATATATGTGTATAAAACTATGCTCATTTTAGCATAAACTAACATTGCATTTTTGGTTCTGGGGGAGATGATTTGGTTGAGAAAGGCTTTCTTTCACTGTATCACCTATAAGGCCAGTGCCTTCTGAAAACTGGTGTTTTACCAGAATTTCGGATCCTGCCTTGGGGGTGGGGGCTTACATGTTCAGATTCTTTTCATGATTGAACTTGCACAGCCCCTCCTCAGTGAGGCCGAGCTCCCCACTTGCCTATGCGTTTGCGTGCTGTTGAAAGCCTGAGCAGATTAATGCTATCAACACCGCCTTGATTCCTCCATCCCTAGCTGAGTGAACAGGAGCTGCCTTTGCCCCTGGCCTCCTTTCCACTCTGAGGCTGAGAGGGTAGGGTAGGGGAAAGAGGATGGGGCAGAAGGGAGGGATTGTGGCTGAGGCCCACCTTTGACTCCCCAACCCCTCTGGACCCCACCAAGTCAAACTTGAGAGCTTTCCTGCTTCGAGTCCCTCTGTAGTTTCTCAGGCTGCAAATTTCAAGTTGTGTTTCTATGGCAGTGCCTTGAAGAAAATGTTTGATGTTGTATCTGCCTCTCTTGTGTTTTTACTACAGAGGCGGAGTTGACCTGGGTTTTGTTGTTGGTGGTGGTGGTGGTGGTGGTGGGTTTTGTTGTTTTGTTTTTCACTGAATAGGCTTGAGGTTTACCTGCTGGTCCTTGTTGAGCAGAAAGCAGGGGGCAATTGTGTTTGTTACAGAACTTTTCCCTAGAAGACTAGAGCTTTCACTACAACCCAGGGTGTGTCCACTGGAGCAACCATCCAGTGATGTATTCCACACTGAGGCTGTTTCTGCGATACACCGCTGTAGATGGGCCCTTTGACACATGAGATAACACATAGTCCATGAGTTATTGGTACCACAGAAATCATGGCTGTAGCCTTTGTGCTTCAGGAACATGCTCCGCTTCAGTCTTGTCATGTGCATAGAAGTGTAAGAAAGGATAAAGCGGAGGAAGCAAGAAGAAACCCTTTACATCCACAGAATCAAGCGCTGATTGACTAGTACCAGTTACCGGGATGAATAAACAAATAGAAAGTTGTGCATTCTATTGGCACTTAGGCAGTGTCTTTAAAGCAGTTAAGGAAACAGCAAAGGAGATGGCCTGTTTCATGGCGTACATGTACTGCAAAGTATGTAGCTCAGTGTCTTTTCTAATGTGAGCTTCTTAGCCTTTCCACAGAGAGTAGATTGTGGGGAGACTTAGCCCTAAATGGGAAAGAGTTCCTCAAGGTAATAATGACTGTAGAGGAGAGAATGCTAGGGAAAGCAGAGTGGAGGACAACTCTCCATTCAAAAAACAATTTTTTTCTTTGCAATTGTAGTTTTTAGGCAAAATCCAGTTCATTTGGTAACTATTATTCCCACAGCCTGTTTATTTTCTCCTTTAAAGAATTATGTTGATAATCAGACCCCAAATATTTGAATGTAAGCACATCCTCGCCGTCATACTGACACCCTCTGGCACCAGACAAACTGTCATAGCATTTCTGAGAAAGAAGTCTGGTGGGAAGAGAAGGCAGCAATGCCAGTCACTGATTTGGGAACTCAACAGAAGCCTGTGTGACAGGGTCTCTCCTCTTCTTGGCTTCCAGTCTTCTGAGGTGTTATGAACACGCGCTCCAGATATCTTGTTCTGGATCTTCAGCAGTTTCTGCCATTTTTGGTCTCCAGCACATCTACATAGTGTGTCAGGAATGCCCACAACTGGGGGATATTGGCTAACCAGTTCCTGTCTGTTCTCTTTGGTAACTGACCTGACCCTGAGTCTATACTAATGAAAATGACTCTTGTTCCATTTGCTCCAAGGGTCTGCGGAGTTAATGACTGTGTGCCACGTGGATACTCGGTTTGGTTTGGTTTGGTTTGGCTTGGTTTATTCTTCTTATACAGGTCTTGGCTTCTGGTTACTCTTTTTTTTTTTTTTTTCCCCCCCAAGGAGATTGGCACCTTTAAAGTTTCAGCAGACTATTAGATTCAGGCATAAAATCAATGGGAAAATGTTGTTTGACATTTAATATGATGTTTGAAAGGATCCAAAAACACGAAAGTAAAAAGAGACCCCGGGCTTGAAAATGACCCACTAGACTCAAACCTCCTGATGTGAATGGGGGGGAAAGGAGGAGAAGTCCACCTGGATAAACTCTGTTCTTTGATATTCTTTGTTGGGGGCGGCGGGGGCAGGGGGGGCTGCTTTCCTTTCTGGTTCTTAGTTCTGAGTGCCAAGCCTGGAGTAATGATGTGAGCAATGGATGAACCTGGAACCCTGAGCAGTCACATTGAAGTTTGCTCTGAGTCCTAGAGTGCTGTTGCTTTTGCGAGTACTTGAAAAAATCATTTCAAAAATAGAGAAAGGTAGGCACAGGATCCCTTGTTTTTACAGATGCATGTCCTTTCTGCACTCAAGATTGTGGATCCCATATTTATGAAACAAAAAAAAAAAAAGCCACTTAGCTTTCTGCTCAGAGCTTAATTGATCTTCAAGGTGATGCTAAATTATTGTGTGGGGTGTATTTCTGTTCCATAGTAAAGATTAGATCCATGTGAATCTACAAATTTGACAACAGCTATATGAAATAACTTGCCTAAAAGGAGTAAGTGCCATAATTTTCTAATTAATTGTGGAATAATGCCAAAGAGTGTTGCTTTAGAAATACTAAGTATAGATAGGGCCCTGAAAGGGAGGCTAGTCTGCAAAAATTTAGCTCTTTTTAATGATGCTGAGCACCTGGATTTATGTAAACCTTTGCTACTTCTCTTTATGACTTTGTGGACCTTTACATCATTATTGACATTTCTATCTAGTGGTGATACTTATCTGGAAATAGCACGTGTGTGGGTACCTACTCTGTGACCTGAAATATTGAAGATTTTAGTATAGCAAAGAAGACTAGGTCTTCCTTAGCTTCTGAAGCTTGAGTTAGAACCCATGTTGATTTAATCCAGTCAAGGTAGGGAAAAGAGGATAAGGTAGAAATGATTATTGAAAATATTTTCTCTGTGTGAAGTTTAAAAAGTATAAAAAGTATAAAAAAGACTTGATTATTTACAAATAAAGTCAATCCCAAGGATTGATGTAATATACAATTTCCAGTTGATTTCAATCTCATGCTTCAAAAGGACTAAGTGTGTGTGTGTGTGTGTGTGTGTGTGTGCTCTCTCAATTTCCACATTAATATATTCATAGGCAGATTTAGTAAGCACCACTTTATTCTACTTGGAATTGACATCTTAAGACAATAATCAAAATATCCCTGCCAAAAATTTGGTAGCAAATACCCCATGTCCTGAGGTGTGGGATAGAGTGGTATAATGCGTTTAATTTTCATTTCATGCTAAGACTTTGGGTCCCTCTTCCATCCCATATTGATAAATAGTAACTAGCCTAGCTGACTAGTTACTAGTTGAGTTCTGTGTGTTACCATTGATCACATCCGGCCAACTTTCCATGTTGGCGCATGTTTGCCGACTCCCTGCTTTCTAGTCATCATCTGTGTTTTCAGGCTGCTTCATGCTTGAGCTAGCTCACAAGGTAGATTTAAACATTCAGCAAATAGTGATTTTGCAACTTCTCTGTGCTGAGAACTGCTGGAGTGCTGGAGATTTATGATCAACCAGATAGACAAAGAACCAGCATGGGGATCTTCATGTGTGTTATAGTCAGGAGAGTTGGGCAATGGTCAGTTATTTGGAATACAAAACAGTGCGAATGTGGTGGGGGTATGAGGGAGGAGAGCATGTCTAGGAACATGGGGATTGGGTGCGTGTGGTTTTTCAGTAGGGTCTTTAAGGTGTCAGGTTAGGCCCCACAGGGAAGGAAACATAAACCGTGAAAGAGTGAAGGAAGGGATTATGTGTGGATGATGGACTGTCCAGTACAAATACTACAGTAGAAGTGCTAACTGCACTTTGTGAGAAGTAGCAAGAGAATGGCTGGAGTAGAGAAGATGGCAGAACTGTGGAAGAGAAGATGGCAGAACTGTGGAGAGAGTTCTGCCTGGCATTTTAGGGCACAACCACACTACTGACAATGGATGGCAGCCATTGCAGGGTTCTGACTAGGTGGCAAACCTGGGTAGTCTCACCATAGAGGAATGGAAGGGGGGTGGCACGACTAGAGAGATGTCCCTTTCTTCTGCTTGGAGGAGAGGTATGCAGAAGGCAGGGGTTCTATTTGAAAGTGAGTTGATGGTGGTAAAAAAGAAGTTGAAGAGTCACTCTGAGTTTTATTTTTTATTATTTATATTTCAAGACAGGGTTTCTCTGTGTAGCCCTGGCTGTCCAAGAACGTGCTGTGTAGAACAGGCTGGTCTCAAACTTGGATATCCACCTGCTTCTGCCTCCCCAGTCCTGGGGATAAAGGTGTAAGCCACCGCAACCCGACTTGATCTTTTTTTATTTTTTCAAGGGTAGTTGTTTGGGTGTGACGGCTCTTTAGTTTAGCTTGAACTTTATGGGGGAAGTTGAGAAATGTGTTTTATTTTGCGGTTTAGGTCAGGACAGGGAGGCTGTGTGACATTGATAGAAACCTCCTTTATGCCATGAGTTATGCTGTCATCAGTGAGGCCAATCATATGACACAGTTAGAGCCATGGCTTTGTACCTGTTTGTGACTTTCTGAAGTTTCAGCTCCTGAGGCATCTCCCATCATTGGGTGAAAAGGGGTGTGCAGTGTTGTGTGTGTTCATGTGTGTGAAGATAGATGTGTACATAGGTCCTCATGCCTGCTTGTGAAGGTGTATGTGGTAGGCAGTGAACAACCTTAGGAGTCCTGTCTACCTCCTGTTGTGGTGAACATTATTTGGGGGTTTCTTCCCCACCTTAGATCATTTAGCTTCCAAATAAAAGACACAAAACCTTGATATTTATAATAAGCCTTAAAAGCACTAGAGCTGGGCAGTTATCAACCCTCTGTGCAATTTTATCTACTTCCTGTCAATAACCCCAAGTTATAACTTGCCATGTTCTGCCTGGGCTGTTCCTACTGCAACTGGCCAGCCTCATGGCCATCCTCTTCCAATCCACCCACCCTATGGCATCTTCTTCCTTCCTCCTTCTCTCCTCTTACTCCTCCTGGGCTCTGCCTCAGACCCCAAGCCTGGCAACTGAAACCCACCAACCTCTCTTCTGCCCAGCTACAGGTTGTCAGCATCTCTATTTAACCAACAGTTTTAAATTAAGGAGCAAGGTTACATAGCATCACTTGGTGTAAATGAGGATTTCCTAGTCCCTGTGGATCTCTAGATCTTAGGAGCCAGTATTTAGCATTCCAGTTCATAGCAACAGACCAAACCTCAGCAGCCTCCTGGGAGACAAGACAGAGTGGTCCAGTGGCCTGAAACTTAGCAATCGGGTTAGACCAACTGGCCAGGCGGCTGCAGTGATCCACCTGTCTCTGCCTGCCCAGCTCAAAGATTACAAGCATGGCCCACTGTGCCTGGCATTTTTCTGTGGGTTCTATAGATACAGCTGAGGTCTTCTTGCATACAGATCTAGCACTTTCTAAATGAGCCACTCCTCTAGCCTTAGCGAATGCATGTTTTTAGGATTAGAAATACTCTCGCAAAGGAATTTCATAATACACGTTCTTGTCAGTGTGCGCAAGTTTTCCTTTGAATTCAACTTCCTTCCAGTTGAGTATAATCAATCTTAAAAAACTGCACAGGTTGATAGAAGAAATGCTGTGTATAAATATGGTCTATAAATATTTATAGTAAGTGTAGTCTTTACTCAGACCTCTCATGGTCTCTGGTGTCAGAGATTCTGTTCAGGTCCTGGGAGATGAGAGAGTTTCCTCCCCTCTGTGAAAGTTTGCCTACCATGGGCACAGTGGTAGCATAGGCCATGTTTAGCAGGACACAGTAATTGCCCGAGGACTTAGCTTTCTGCAGGAGGATATAACATACTCAGCATTGTTCAAGCAGCTAATTAAAGACTAATGGGGAGACAGCCAAGTAAGTAGCAGTTTTAAAGTACATCTCCTGTACAGGGGGAAACTTTAAATTATGCCATTATATCATCCTCAGAAAGAACAGTGCCTTCTAACATGTGGACAAGTTTTAGTAGTATTAAATTAAAAAAAAAAAAAGTTGGTACAGCCAAGGTGAAGTGCCCAGTGAATTCAGATTTCTTTAAAAGTTATACAAAGTTGGTTGAAAAGTTTATTTCCTAGTTAATGAAACAAATATTTAATATCTCCCAGCTATGAGGAAGGTAGTAGACTTGGGTCTGGGAGACAAAGTTGCATGACTTGTGGCCCTTTTCTGTCAGGATCCAGTGGCATTGATGGTGAGCAGTACATCTATGAGAGATGATAGAATGGTTTCCCATGAACTATGCAGAAGAGTTTGGGGGACAGTGAGTGTAGTTGACTTGGCTGGAATTCAGGTCAAGGATGGTTTTGTGGCACAGGAAGTTCTGCTGGTGCCTTTGAAGGGCAGAGAGACAGGACGCTTCAAGTGAGACCCCAGAGGAAAGGCTGCTGCTGGAACTTGTACAGTCACTCTCTGTGTGGGACTGTCGCAGGGGGACTTAGAGACATTCCTGTGTCCTACTGGGATATCAGTTTTAGAGCTTCCCTTGGAGGCAGTGGGACTCTTGGAGGAATTTAAACAGAAGGAATTCCGCGCTTGCATTTTTTGAAAAATGACTGCCTAAGGTAGAGGCCTTCTAACTGATCTTCAGGCCAAATGTTATCCATTCCTTGCTTCTTTTCACAAATGGTGTTTGTTTGTTTGTTTGTTTGTTTACATAGCCTTTCATTTGGGACATGACTTTTTTTTTTTTCCCTTTCTCAAGCTTTTATGATGTAACTATAGGGCAGAGTGCCTGTAGCAGGGAATGTAGCCCCAACCCCCAGCTTCAGCTATTTACTTGAAGACAGTTTGTTACCCCTTAACTTTTTTTTTTAAGAAAGTTTGGCTAATACTTGACCCAAGTTTGAAGTTAATTCAGGGGCATTTATGAGGAAGCTATGGCTAACGCCCCAAACCCAGTTCTTCAGGAGAGAGACTTTGAAGGACTTAATGGGTAATGGAATGAGAAATTCAAGAGAGAAGAGGGCTTGGCAATCACATGCTAGTTCTAGGAGGAGTGAGCATGGAAATCAAACAGTCACAAGGGGCATTTAAGTGGAGATGCCCAACAGAGTGGGTGGTGTTTGAGTTTGCAATTAACCTGAACAGGTGAAGAGTTGGGGTTTAGATTTTATTAGTGCATAAAACCCACCCCGGAAGTGCCGCATTGTTTTTCTTCCTCCGCTTGTGTGCTCCAGAAAGGAATCTGTCTCTGCCGGTTTTCATCTTGATTCAGATTTCGGCTTCACAGGCTTTAGGGAGCCAACCTTATATGTGGTGTGTTTGTCAGTTTTTCATTGCTGTGATTAACAGCAGCCGAAATGGTTGTTGTTGTTGTTGTTGTTGTTGTTGTTGTTGTTTGCTCATGAGTTCAGAGGTTCCAGTCCATGACCACCAACTGGCTTGAAGTGGTGAAGCCGACCATCAGGACATGAGGACATGATGTGAGGATGTGTTGGGAGAAAGCAGCTTCCCTAGTGCCAGCCAGGAAACAGAAAGGATGGGGTTGGGGCAAGCTAGATTGTTCCCTGGGGACCTACTTTAGCCAGGTTCTACCTCCATGTTTCCCTCAACTCCCAATAACGTCATAGTAATCCATTGATTTATTAGAGCACCCAGCATTTAAACATCCCAAAAGATCTCCCTCTGAACATTATATTGCACATGAAGCATTCAACACACGACCCTTTGGGTAAGTTTCATACCTAAACTTTAATATGATACATTATGTTTCTGGTCCAGACCTACAGAAAACCCTTTGTGTAGAATCCTGGGAAGCTCCTTAGTGGCTAGATAGTTGTCTTTTCAAACAAATACTTATTTCTTGGCCTAGTATATTAGCCTAAGGTTCAGTATAGTGTCTCATATATTTTTATGCTATTCTAGGGTTTCTCATGTATTCAATTCAATGTACTAATCTTCATTTTGTAGTTACAAAACATGACACTTAAGTGAAGGAAGACAAACATCTTTCTTCAAAAATCTTTTTTTGATTTGTTCAACAAAAACTTGTCTAACACAGTATATATTATCCCAGGCAATAAAATACCCTTACCCTTTCTTGGTTCCCAAGACTATAAAACATAATATTATAGAAGGATTGTTAAGTATTATAGTCCAATCCCATCACTCTTAGAGATAGGCTGTGGGTTACCCATCTCCATGCATGATCTGATCCCCTCTGAAGGACATAAGATACATTGTTTTAATGTTCACTTTCCATTCTTGGAGTAGCACATCATCTTGACCCTGGCTGGTGCTGACTTAGACAATTGTATTTTCCCCTTTTTGTTACCAGACTTGCTTTTATTGCACATGCTCTGCTTTAATGGGGTCAAAATTAGGGAAGAATGTTTCACCCTTAGTCCATTCTCTTATCTCATATGACATGCTGCTATCTGCATTCTTGAAATGTGACATGGAAAATTAAGGAACATGGAGATTCTGGCAGTTTCCCATTTTCATCATTACATGAGCTGAAAGCATCAATTTTCATTTCATGCTTTCAATTGCTTGTAATAGGGGTTTTCAGTGAGTCTTTGGTAGGCAGATGAGCCAGACAGAGCTCTGGGGCTCTTCAGGAAGGAAGAGAGTAGCTCTGGAGCCCAGCAAGACCCACATGCTTCTTGAGAAGAAGATTCTAGACGCATTCATCACCCCACCCTGAGAGAGAGCTGGTCTTACCGTGCAGTATAGAAGCTAATTGTTTCTCATGAGTTTTCTCGTGTTGCACGTGATGTAAAGACCTGGGGTAGGCATGGTTTATTTTCTGCAGACAGCATGAGAGTAGCTGAGGTTCTGAGCACAGTGGTATCTCATTTCAGCATGTGTGGTGATCTCAAAGATCCCTGGCCTTAGAGCAGAGAATCCCCCATCAATGGGTTAGGGACGGGACTCCAAGGCAGTAGACACAGTTACATAATTCTCAGTTTGACTTTATTCCTTATCAGTAAACCCTGACTATGGGAGGTTGAGGTTGCAGTTTCCTTTGTATGAAGACACTTTCTCCAAGGCAGCTTTTGTGACTTCCAAGCTATATGGAAAACCTGTGTCTCTTACTCGAGACGCCTCCTGTGTTGTGTTTGCGTTTTCCAGAATGCAGAATGAAGGTGTTGGAGTGAGCTGTTGTGCTTGCCAACCAGCAAGAGGGTGTTAAAAAAAAAAGTCTGTTATGTTTTTTGCCAGTTTGAAAATATGTATATTCTAACATTTTGTCATTAAGAAAACTTATGTTAGTTTGAGATGGCTTTAATCTAGGTGAATTTTAAGTGTGTGTGTGTGTGTGTGTGTGTGTGTGTGTGTGTGTGTGTACGCGCGCGCGCTTGTGCACCTGCTTCTGAGAAATGTTAGGGTGTTTGTTAAAAACTTTAATTTTTTTGAAGTGAATTTAATGCACTTACAATCAGGGATGTTGTGCTGAGTTTTGGAAGTCACATACAATCCTGGACCTGTCAATCATTCAAGGAGAACATTGAAATCTCCCTAAGAATTCCTTCCTCCCCATCCCTTTGTAGTCAGTCTCTTTCCATTTCCAGGCATCCATATTTATTTTGTGTTAACCAGTATTTTTTTTTTTTACTTATCTCAAATGCCATATAAATGAAATCATTCCGTATTCAGCTTTTGAATTCAGATTTTTGCATAATAAATGGAGTTAGGTCTCACCCCTGTTGTTGCTTGCGTTATTAATTCCTTTGTATCGCTGTGTATTGTTCCCTTTTATGAACGTACCACAGTACACTTAATCTGTTTACCTCGTGAGGGACTCTTGAATTGCTTTTACTCAGGGATTATGAATAATGTCATTAAGGAGGCTTTCACACAACGCAAGCAAATAGGCTTAGAGTTCCCGGGCAAAGGACCACATGAGTACACAAGGGTTTTGTCAGCTTAGGTTTTCACTTTGGGTAAATGCAGAGGAGTGAGGTCTTTGGGTCACATGGTAAGTCCATGGTTAGTGCTGTGAGGAACTTAACCGCTTCCACAGTGGGTGGCCATGGTGCCTCCTCTCTATAGTAGGCAGTGTAAGGCTCTCGGTGTTTTATGTCTTCCCTGGCACTTGGGTTTGTTGTTTCTGTTTATTATTTGAGTCAGGATGTCACTGTGTAGCTCTGGGTTGATCCGCGCCCCGTCCTGTCCCACAGGAAGAAGACACAGACCAATCGGGTTCCTCGACTTAAGTTTGTTTACTCAGTCTTATGCATGCAGTTACAGCTTAAGCGTAATAGTAACATTCGTTTCTCCCTCTCTTCTCTCGAACCATCCCCACCGGGAGCAACCAATTAAACCCTATCCTGGCCACACACAGAATGCCATGTAGCTCCTGCTCATACGCCAGGAATTCTCGGGCTTCAACTTCACATTCTCGGGCTTAGAATCATGTCACTGCCAACACAGCCTAATGCCATATAAGGAGTTATTTATGCCAGCAAAACTGATAAGACCGAGGCAGGCAGCGCCATCTTCAAGGCGCGGCCGCTAGGCTCCCTACACTGGGTGGTCTGGAACTCCTAGAAATCCTCCTGCCTCTGCCTCCTTAGTGCTGCTATTAGAGTCGTGTACGATAATTCTCTAGGACTTGATACAGGTTGAGCATCTTCCTCAGTCATTCGAGTCCTGAACTCGGGTGGGTTTTTAGTGTCATGTCCATACTTAAAAACTGTTGTAATTGCACTGTCTTTCTAAATGTGGGTTTATAGATGAGACACGCACTGGGTAAAGGCTGTACAGATACTTCAGAATCCAAAGGACTGGGGACGCTGAAACAGTCTTGTCTCAATATTTCAAATAAAAGAATCTCAAGTTATATTGTCAAATGTTTTCTTAGTCTTTTGAAATATGTTTATAAGCCAGGCAGTGGTTGTGCACACCTTTAATCCCAGCACTTAGGATGCAGAGGCAGGCAGATTTCGGAGTTCGAGGCCAGCCTGGTCTACAGAGTGAGTTCCAGGACAGCCAGGGCTACACAGAGAAACTCTGCCTTAAAAAAAACAAAAGAAAAAAATGTTTATAGATGTGTGTGTATGTGTATGGGTCATAATGCTTATTTTATTCATTGTGTATGTATCTCTTTGTGCACACACACAAATTCACACTACACATGGAAGAGAGGGGGCAGTGTGCACTGTGTGGGCTCTGGGGTGGAGCACAGGCTGTACTCCTGGCAGCGAATATCTTTACATGTTGAGGCATCTGATGGTTCTTTTTCTTAGTTTTTCTAATGCTGTGGTAGTACGTTGTCCTGTTTTCCAGACAATTATAGATGCTGAACATGTCTACATGTGCTTATTTGCCACCTGTATATCTTGTTTGATTAACTGTGTGTATAAATTCCTTATCCATTTAAAAAATCACGTTGTTTATAATCAGGAATTTTAAGGGAATACACAAGCTGTCAGTCAATCCTATTCATTAGTTTCTCTGAGTTTTAAAATATCAAGATGGAGGCTGGGGCAATGGCTCACTAGTTAGGAGTGCTTACTGTTCTTCCAGAGGATTTGAGTTTGGTTCCTAGTACCCGTGTCACACAGTTCACAACAATCTGAAACTCCAGCTTCTGGGTGTCTGATACCTTCTTCTGGCCTCTTTGGGCACCCATATGTCATGCAGACATTTACCCAGACATACATATGTACACATAAATAAATAGCATGATGGATTCCCCACTTTCTGCTTGCTGGCTTGTTTGCTGGCTTGTTTCTGCCCTTCTCTCTCCTTCCTTCCTTCCTTCCTTCCTTCCTTCCTTCCTTCCTTCCTTCCTTCCTTCCTCCCTCCCTCCCTCCCTCCCTCCCTCCCTTCCTTCCTTCCTTCCTTCCATTTTTACTAGGAGTTGGACAAACCTGGGTTTGCTTTGTCTCTGGCTGTAGAGATGGCTTTAGCCTACCATTTCATCTCTGTGGGTCTGTTCCTGCATTTGTACAATAGTCTGAGTGCCTAGTTGCTAGTTAATGTTAAACAGAGTGCCATGCATAGACCCTCACACAGAATGTATTCTTAGTGAGCAAGTAGGGTAGTATTACTGACTTCTGTAAACTTTTTTGTTAGCCTATCTGCCTTCCTTATGACAGATATGTGGGGTCCTACAAGGGAAATCCTTGTAAAGTTTTCCTTACTACTGCAGTCTGAGGAGCTGGCCAATAACTGGTATTTGAAAGCCATGGTAGCTGCATAGTACTCCATTGTGTAAATGTACCACATTTTCTGTGTCCATTCCTCTGTTGAGGGACATCTGGGTTCTTTCCAGCTTCTGCCTATTATAAATAAGGCTGCTATAAACATAGTGGAGCATGTGTCCTTATTACATGTTGGAGCATCTTCTGGGTATATGCCCAGGAGTGGTATTGCTGGATCTTCTGGTAGAACTATGTCCAATTTTCTGAGGAACCGCCAGACTGATTTCCAGAGTGGTTGTACCAGCTTGCAGTCCCACCAGCAATGGAGAAGTGTTCCTCTTTCTCCACATCCTCGCTAGCATCTGCTGTCACCTGAGTTTTTGATCTTAGTCATTCTGACTGGTGTGAGGTAGAATCTCAGGGTTGTTTTGATTTGCATTTCCCTGATGATTAAGGATGTTGAACATTTTTTCAGGTGCTTCTTAGCCATTTGTGGTATTCCTCAGTTGAAAATTTGTTGTTTAGCTCTGTACCCCATTTTTTAATAGGGTTGTTTAGTTTTCTGGAGTCTGACATCTTGAGTTCGTTATGTATATTGGATATTAGCCTCCTATCAGATTTAGGATTGGTAAAGATCTTTTCCCAATCTGTTGGTTGCCTTTTGGTCTTATTGACAGTGTCATTTGCCTTACAGAAGCTTTGCAATTTTATGAGGTCCCATTTGTCAATTCTTGATCTTACAGCACAAGCCATTGCTGTTCTAGTTCAGAAATTTTTCCCCTGTGCCCATATCTTCAAGGCTCTTTCCCCACTTTCTCCTCTATAAGTTTCAGTGTCTCTGGTTTTATGTAGAGGTCTTTGATCCACTTAGATTTGAGCTTTGAACAAGGAGATAAGAATGGATCAATTCGCATTCTTCTCCATGATAACCACCAGTTGAGCAAGCACCATTTGTTGATGATGCTGTCTTTTTTCCACTGGATGGTTTTAGCTCCTTTGTCAAAGATCAAGTGACCATAGGTGTGTGGGTTCATTTCTGGGCCTTCAATTCTGTTCCATTGATCTACTTTCTGTCACTGTACCAGTACCATGCAGCTTTTTAAATCACAATTGCTCTGTAGAACAGCTTGAGACAAAGTTCAGAGCAGAGACTGAAGGAATGACCATCCAGAGACTGCTCCAATTGAGGATCCATTCCATAAACAGCCACCAAACCCAGACACTATGGCAGATGCCAACAAGAGCTTGATGACAGGAGCCTGATATAGCTGTCTCTTAAGGGGCTCTGCCAGTGCCTGGCAAATACAGAAGTGGATGCTCATAATCATCCATTGGACGGAGCACAGGGTCCCCAATGAACGAGCTAGAGAAACTATCCAAGGAGCTGAAGGGGTTTGCAGCCCCATAGGAGGAACAACAATATGAACTAACCAGGATCTCCAGAGCTCCCTGGGAGTAAACCAGCAATCAAAGAAAACACATGGAGAGACTCATGGCTCTAGCTGCATGTGTAGCAGTGGATGGCCTAGTCACTCATCAATGAGAGGAAAGGCCCTAGGTCCTGTGAAGGTTTTATGCCCCAGTATAGGGGAATGTCAGGGCCAGGAATGGGAGTGGGTGGGTTGGAGAATAGGGGAGGGGGTAGGGGATAGGGGATTTTCGGAGGGGAAACTGGGAAAGGGGATAACATTTGAAATGTAAATAAAGAAAATATCTAATAATAAAAAGTCAACCCCCCCCCCCCAAAAAAAAAAGAAAGAAAGGCATGGTAGTTGGAGAGCGGAGAGGGGTACTGCTGATGTTTACCTGGTAGGAACCTCAGTCTTGGGTATATTTTACTTCCATTTATTTTACTGCTGCAGTCATTGATAGCTTTTCACTAGCAATTTGGATAAATGCAAGATTTGGGGAGGTGATGTTTGCCAAGCCCTTCTCTCTCCTTAGTGCTTTTCTGAAGGGCTTGTAGTCTTCCCTTCGATTAGATGAAGTATTTGCCATGATGTAACTGTGGGTAGACTGATGATGCCTTCTCATCAGTGCTGAATGGTACCTCTTGACCAGACCTCCCAGGCTGTGGCTCATCCTTTCTTGGCTGTTTTTAGGGAGAGTGAAGGGGGGTTCACTCTGACTGGTTTGGCTTTCTTGCAGCAGCAGTAAGGCCATCAGGGTTCCTATAACCTGACCTCATTTTTAAGAAATCGCTGACTTTGGCAGGGTCCTGTCAGAGCCTCACCAATTCCAGCGTTGGCCTCCTGAAAAGCATTGTTTCAGCTGGTCTCAGCTGAGTCAGCTCTAAGTCAGAACTAGGTCATAATAGCTCATTTTGTAGGCTGAGCAATGCTTCTAACCAACCTTCCACAGGGAGGGAGAAAGTTAACTTTAAGCCAGCTTGCTTCCTCACTTGCTTTCAGAAAGTGGCTTTTTGAGACCCATGGGTAAGGAAGGGAGGGAGGGATAGGGAATGTCAAGGGGTTCTGGGATGTTTTAATTATTATGTTATATGAGCTTTACACTATCATAGCTGTGGAAATATCTCCAAATTGAACTGCCTTTCATGCTCTGGTGATCCACTTTCAGAAGTCAGGAGAAGCTGTAATCTCACCTTCAAGGAGAAAGAGCGACCTTTACATGGTTTATAGAGTTGGAGACACTCCCTAGTGTCAATGTATCTTCAATTCCTTTTCTTAAAATCTTGCTGAGAACACCCTTTAGAAGCTCAGTTCTAGAGACACCTTGTCTTGCTAGAACCCTGTGAGTAGCCCAAGACTGTTGCAAGACAGTTTGGAACTCTACTTGCTGCCTGTTGCCTGTGGTGCTACTCCATCTTTTGTTATGTTTGTTGTTTGTCTAGCTGTTTGAGAACCTTAGAGTCAACATACATTAATATGTCATTAGCAAGGAAAATCAACTGTTAAAAGGAAGTTTAATGAAGCAATTTCTCCTAGAGGTCAGGGAAACACAAATATTATTTGCAATACAATTTTATTACATGTAACGACCCATTCCCACTGTCACAATTCTTCATATAGTAACTGCATTCCAAAAAATATCTGCTGGCTGAGACCAACGCTGTCCTAAGTTAGGAGAAATTCCAAACTTCCTTCTGAGAGGAGTTTAAAAAGCATGATTCAAAGAATAACAATAGAGTCTGAAAAAAGAAAGTGCCTAACATCTGTGCTTATCCTATCCAGGGTGAGGAAGTCCTCTGCCACATGTAAATGTTGGGATATTTCAGGTATAGATCATGTGAATTTAGACCTGCTGACAGGTTAGGACACTGTGTACATTGGAAAGATTTAGTGGGGGCAAGTGAAGGGGAGCACCTCACTAGTCTTAGTCCTGAGACTGATCTTGCATTACAGTAGTTTGAATATACTGATCCAGAATAAACTAATAGTTCCATTAATTTTGCTTGTTCAGCTTGAGTTCTTTCTTTTTAAAATCTTTTTGTATTATGTGAATGAGTATGAACATGGGTATGTACATGTGAATACTGCGTTGGAGTTATAGTCAGTTGTAAACATGGGTGCTGGGAGCCAACCCAAGTCTTCTGCAAGAGCTGCATACACACTTAACCACTCAGCCACCTCTTCGGCCTCTTGAATTATTTTTTGATGTTTCTTTTGTGTTTTAAAGTTCTATATGGGTCCATATTATATCTCTATAAGAGAGAGGTATAATACTAGGGTGAGAATGACACTCTTAATTTCAAAAATGTAAGAGGTTAGTCATGTTCTATGCCAGTGTTCATTTGCTGGTTGAAAGGTTTTCTTTGGAAAAACCTTTGCATCCTCCAAGCAAACTTCTGGAATAACAGTGTCCTTGCCATGGATGTCTGTGCTCACGATGGCCTTGGTCTGAGGTTCAAGATGAGAAATGAGGTAACAAGGTCAGAATGCAAGGGGGAATCCCAGCAATTGCCTTGGAAAAGCTTGCTCTCTTCAGCAGTTGTATTGACCTGGATTTCATGCTCAGAGTGCCCTGGCACTCTTCTGTCCACCTCTAGAGCCTGACTTTGGTGTTACGTGTCTAATAGCAATTCCAAGGGCTCTCGCCTGCAATAAGTGCTTTTGTGGTGTGCTTACAGACACCCACTCCACTCAGCTCCCAAGAACACTGAGAGAGTTTTCTGTGTATTGTTACTCATTGAGATACTTGGGTCTGCCCATTAGGAGAAGAACTAGCCCAGGCCTGAGCCTCTTCTCTTCGCCTGCTGTTCCCTCTTCCTACCCCCAAGTCTACCATGTAGTCTCATAAATGACCTTTATTCTTTGTCTCCTGAGAGTATGCTCTGTTACTGACTCTGTAGCTGTGTGTGGTGTTAACTTCTAGGGTTTGCAGTAGAGCAAGAAAAGCCAAACTAATTCCTGCTAAGCTTGATTTAGGGAGCAGATAGTCTAGAAGACTGTATGTAGTATAGTTGTATATTTTAAGACACTCAATTTCAATGAATAGCCAACCTACAGAGAACTTGGAAGTTACAGAGGCCAAACCACTTATTTAGCAATCATCACTATAATGTTGACTCCATGGGGGTAAAGGCTGTGTTTGTATACTAAGGTATTCAAGATGCACCTTTACTCATTCAGTATTTCCTGAACAGCCATCATCTTCCAGATACTTCCTTACACTCTCAACAAATTGATGAGTGACTGTTGTTCTATTGAGTTTGTGTGTGTACACACACACACACACACACACACACACACACACACACACACATACAGGCGAGTTGGAACAGTTTGGTTTTGTTTTGGAAATCAGGGTGTCAGAGAGTCAGTCATTCCCAGTTCATTGGACAGCAGCGCAAAGTCAAAGATGCAGGAGCCTGCCTGCCTTGTTTGATGGACAGTGGGGCTGGCTAGAGTGGGGCAAGGGGAAAGGAAGATGAAGTTGCAGACTAGGGAATCTAATCAAAGGGGGGCTTCAGAGCCTTTTTGCTTTTTCGTTTTTGTGGGGTTTTTGATTTGCTTTGTTGTTTTGGCTTCTCTTTAGAGGCTTTCTCTATGTAGCCCTGGCTGTCCTGGAACTCTCATGTAGACCAGGCTGACCTTGAACTTAGAGATCTACTTGCCTTTGTCTCTTGATTTCCGGAATTAAACGTGTGTGCCACTAACCTGGCAATTTAAACTTTTTAATAGAGGGTTTTGAGAACAGTTCTTCTGTTCATCTTACTTTTCTGGAAAAGTTGATACTATGCAGTAAAATTCTAGATTGCTGATGTGCAGCTTTAATGATCAGGCACGATCCTCGAGCCTTCATCCCGCCAAGATGCTGAGTCCTTGTACTGAGAGACTCCATTGTGACTTAGCACTTCAGAGGCCAGTTCAGGAGGCTCTGACTGGCAGCTTAAGTGAGGAAGGGGAATGTGTAGGTTCCTGCAGCTGTCAGTCGTGGGGGAGCAAGCCACTGTGGGCCTGAGCTCAAGGTAAAGTTTGACGGGCTGGATAGGAGGAAAGATGGCATGATTTTGCCCTTTACTCTAAAGAAGGACATTTACAGACGTGGAGCAGATTGGAAAGCATATGTATTTAACACGTATCTAAGCAGCATTGGTGTGTACACATTCAGTCTGTGTATGCTTTGTAGGAAGAAAAGGTGGAAAGAAAGTCAGTGATGTTTTAGTGGGCCCTTTCAGATTCCGGGGTGCTTGATTATCCTTTATGTGTGGTGCAGGGTCTTAGTTCTTTGTTCTTTGGTAGAAAGATCTAGATCTCTCTCAATCGCTCTCTCTCTCTCTCTTTCTAGGTAGGCACAACTACAGCATTGAGTACAACTGTAATCATCCTACACTCTGCTCGACTTAAGAAACCGTGACTTGTAGCCGGGCGTGGTGGCGCATGCCTTTAATCCCAGCACTCGGGAGGCAGAGGCAGGCAGATTTCTGAGTTCGAGGCCAGCCTGGTCTACAGAGTGAGTTCCAGGACAGCCAGAGCTGTACAGAGAAACCCTGTCTCGAAAAAACCAAAAAAAAAAAAAAAAAAAAAAAAAAAAAAAAAAAAAAAAAAAGAAACATGACTTGTGGTAGGGAGACGTAGCTCATAAGGAGTCTCTTTTTATCCCTCCAGAGTTGAATTTTAGGAAGCAGTTCTGGTGTTTAACTTCTGAGTCACATGCTCACTTCTGGCACTGTTAACTGACAGAGCTCTCTGGTGAGGGAAAAAGCGAACAGGAGAGAAAGTTAACATCAAACCCTGGTAAAATGCTAGGTGCGTGGAAAGGATATAGTTACTTTGTATAGCTGAATCCTTGATGAAGTCTAGAATGCACTGTGGAAAGCGTGTCAGTCGCTCTCCCTGTTGTGCACTGATACAGACTTCTTCATTCCAGGTGCTTCTCTCCTTGTTTGGGGAGTTTCAGCAACAAACTTTTTTTTTTTTTCTTTTAGACAAATTTACCCGACAGTAGATTCAGACTTAGTCTTGGGACAAATCGGTAAATGAGACAGAAAAAAAGGGTTTCCATTGAGGGAGGTGGTATTCTTTTTGAAATAGGGTCTCACCATGTAACTGTGGCTGGCTTGGAACTCTCTTATGTAGAGCAGGCTGGCTTCAAACTGACAGAGGTCCTGGCTCTGCCTCCTGAGTGCAGGGATTCCAGGCTTGCTCTACCTTTTCTGCTTGCTAGTCATCAGAACATATGTGATCATTATAGTTTTATAATAAAAAATACACTGATGAATGAAGACAGAATATAAGTGACTTCACCAAGTTTTATTAGCCATTTTTCCCCCTTTTTACAATGCTGAGAATGATAGTCATGGCCTTACAAATACTTTGATCCTAAGCTACACCCCATCCTTCTTTTTTTTTTTCTTTTTAAGTGAAAAATTTTAAAACCTAATACTTTATTCTTTGAGCATTTCATACGTTGTGTTTTAATCAGAGTCATCTCCTCTCCCAACCCCTCCCCGCTCTGCCTCTGCCTCACTCCCTGCCCAACTTTGTGTTTTCTCTCTGTATCCATCTCTGCTTTAAATCCATTAAGTCAGTTCTGAGGTGGCCTGGGTGTGGAGTGTGGCCCTTCCATCAGAGGTCACACATCAAAGAAAACTGACTCTGCCTTTCCCAGTAGCTCCTCAGTAGGGGACAGGGAGACTTGCCTGCCTCCCCATTTGTTGGAGATTTGTTTGGCTTGGGTTTGCACAGGTTTTATGTCTGCTGTCACAATTGCTGTGAGTTCTTATGTGCATATGTTCTGTTGTATACAAACAAAAATAAAGCAACAACAAAAACCCAAACCAAAAGTCAACAAGGAAAAAAACCCTCCACTATATCTTTGTAATAATACATTCTTCTTGGCCCTTAAACTATCCCTGTCTCCCTTCCACTAAGATCTCTGATGCTTGAGTGGGAGGGGTGTGGTATGGATGTCCCATTTGGACTGAGCACGCCGAAGTTTCTTATTCTCCGTGCATTGACCAGTTGTAGTTTTAGTGGTTTTAGTGTTAATTCCTCTCTTGTGTAAGCAGCATTTCTGGCAAGGGTGGAGAAACAGACACACTGATCTTTGGGTAAAGCGATATATCATTAGGAGTCATTCTAATGCTATGTCACTCCAGCACAATAGTAATAGTAGGTTTTCTCCTAGGCTCTGTGACCTGTCTTGCCACAGATGCTTGTGGAGTGGGCCTTAAATCCAATAAAAATATATTGGGTATCTTCATAATATGTATGCCATTGTGGCACCAGTGGGCACATCTTGCCAGGGAGGTCATTGTAGCTCCTAGGGTTCACAGCTGGTTGAGACTGGTTAGTAATTTCCTTCAGAAGTATGAGGTCATTCCAAGGACACAGCATGCTAGCACCTTCCAGGAGTGGGAAGGCCAGACAGCTTTCTCCAGTAAGATTCTGTTGTTTGTCTTTTGTTAAAATTTTAATAAAAATATGCTGCGTCATTATCCTTTCTTCATCGTTTCTATGCTCCCTCGACCCTGCTTCCTCTCAATCCCTGTCCTCTTTTTCTTTAATTGTTATTAATATTGTCTAAGTTAGGGTTGGGGTTGATAAGATTCAACACCACGCACAGATATATATGTAAATATATGCATACATACAACCTGCTGAGTCTCTTTAGTGTTACTTGTATGTATGTTTCTGGGCTGACCACGTGGTATGGGATAACCAGCTCTCTGGTGAGGGGGCTTGTCCCTGAGGAAGACTATTCTCCCTCTCTCAGTAGTCACGCATTGCTTGTGGGCCTACATATAGGAGTAGGGCTCCAAGAGATTGTCCCCATTTAATTTTGGATGTCATCTGAAGTTGGAATTATTCAGGTTTTGTCTACTAAACTCAAGGGTGTGGTGTGTTCAGCCATAGGATCTTATTGTCAACTTCTGAAAGGTAACCAGTCACTGATAATAACCTGTAATGTAGCTCTGTTGTTATTGATCAATGACTCAAAAAGAATTAACTCATTCTTGTTCTGGGGTTTTTATTTGGTAGCCGGTGATTACAGGGTATGTGTACATACATGCATGCATACATACATACGTATATTATCTTCTCCTGTAGTGTTTCCATGCTCCCCACATTCCCTCATCTACCTTTCCCTCCTATCCTCCACTCCACTTGATGCCTTCTATTCCACGTTTTCTCTCTTTCCTCTCTCTACCATTATATTCCATTTCCCCTTGCTTCAAAGAATCCCTGCTCTCACATAGGTCTTTACTAGTTTCCTAACCTGAGTGGGCATTCCAAATGAAAACACACATATCTAAAGCTTAAAAGCTAAAATCTATTTGCAAGAAAGCACAGCATATGGTTTGTCTTTCTTCATCTGAGTCTTCTCACTCAAGATGATGGTTTCCAGTTCAGTCCATTGGCCTGCAAATTTTACTTTTCCTAAGTTGAGTATTTTTCCATTGTATAAGTGTAACACATTTTCATTATCCGTTCATCAGTCTGTGATGGTTGGTTATTCCTGGTTGTCAACTTGATTACATCTGGAATGAACTACAATCCACAAGTAGAGGGCACACCTGTTGTGATCCAGATCTTGAGACTGGAAGACACAGGCTTCTGACCCAGATCTTGACATGGAGATCTTGAGGCATAGTGGCCATGAAAAGCTTAGGCCCATGCAAGGTAGTACACACCTTTAATCCCAGAAGACTGAGGCAAGTAGATCTCTAAATTCAAGGTCAGCCTGGGACAAGGCAAGTACCAGGTCCAGGCATGGTGGTAGACACCTTTAATCTGGGCCATATTCTGCTGAAGGCCTATATAAGGATAACATTTAACTGGGGCTGTCTTACAGGTTCACAGGTTCAGTCTAGTATCAAGGCAGGAGCATGGCAGCATCCAGGTAGGCATGGTACAGGAGGAGCTGAGAGTTCTACATCTTCATCTGAAGGCTGCTAGAAGACTGGCTCCCAGGGAGCTGGGACAAGGGTCTTAAAGCCCATGCCTGTAGTAATGCACTTCTTCCAGCAAGGCTACACCTACTCTAATAAGGCCACACTTCCAAATAATGCCACTCCCTGGGCCAAGCATATTCAAACCACCACACAGTCTATGTTTTATGTCATATGTATAGGATGTTTCTGTTCTCCTTTCTACCTTCTCAGATAATAACAACCACAGGTACTGTGCTGACCTGAGCCAAGCTGTCAGAGTGTCTTCGTTTCACTCTGTGATATGGTTGCGTATTCCATGACCATAACTCAGCCAAAGCCCCTGGAAACATACCATCGTTTTCTTGGTTTGTGACGTCTTTACAAATCAAGCTTCATTCACCTTTCTCAACTGTTTCTAATTTCTGAGGATCTAGAACTGAGTGTTTTGACTGTCAGATCCTCTTTGCTAAGCAAATTTGATGAGATGATGTCTGATAGCAGGTAGAGAGTTCTCTCCCAGTCACCATAGCAGGTACTAAGTTTACATGTGTGTCTGTCGGAGCTCAATGGTCCAACCACTGGCAACAGAGGTGCTGTGGTACGTTAGCAGAAGCTCTGCTGCAGGGTCCACCTGATGTCTTCACCACCTCAGTTCCATGTGATACTGGGTTTTGTTAAGTGTCAGTTATTTCTTCTGGAAAATTTCTGTTATCCTCATAGAATCTGACACTCTGACTCCAGGACACCTGCAGTAGTGGGACTGGGCAGTTCTTCAAGGCTGCTACCTTATGGCTCATTACATTAACCTAGCTGTCCAGTCTCATTTTTGCCATGGGAGGTTCAGTGCCAAGTGTGTCTCCTGTTTTGTGGACTCTCAGGATGCAGTAGATTTTAGAGAGCTTGCAGGGGGCATCTGTCCTTATTGAGAGACTCTTGGGACAGGGAGATTTCATTGTCCCTTGTGACCAAGTTTTCATACAAGATTAATTATGTTCAGTAGCATGTGGCATCCATCTCTTCCATTTCTTGTGCTGGATCAGTGTTGCAAGTGGGATTTGAAACCTGTAAAAAATGTTTCCCTGTGTCTTTTTTACCCTGCCTCTTAAAAAGCTGGTTGAAAATCCCCTCCTCTTCTTCTTCTTCCTCCTCCTCCTCCTCCTCATCTTCCTCTTCCTCCTCCAACACAATTGCTGATAAGATGGCTTCCTTCTAATTTTATCAAATATAGTATGTCCAAAACGTACAAACAGAAACAAAACAGAACCATGTTTCTGCATGTGATTCCTGGCAGAAATGGTGCTACTTCATCTCAGGATAAAACTGTGAATTTTTAGGAAGCAACAAAATGTGATTCCTTAAGGCCAGCATAGCCGGCGTGCCTGGGTTGCTTTGGTCTTGGTGGCTTGAGGACTTTGCTAGTGATTTATAAGAGCTCAGACTCCTGGCTACAGGCAGAATCCTCCCTCAGCTTGAAGGGTAGCTGAGTAGAGAGCCAAGGTGTGGTGGGGTAGCCACTGTTGCCTTCCCAGGAGAGTCTCATTGTCATATTTATTCATTCAAGGGACACAAGCCAAGGATGTGCATGTGTGAGATGAGGCAGATACACTGAGACACGTGTCATGCATCCATCACTCAAAAAAGGAATGTAGTGGGAGAAAACATCCTAGAGGTCAAGTCCAGAGGGAGACTGAGCTGGGAGACATAAATCTCCCCACATCAGTACTGACCTTATTATCTACACTGCCCATCCTTAAATGTAAGCCTACTTCGTCCTGGGACTCACTTGTAGAAGCAGTGAGCTTTTCTTACACTGGAAACACACAGGCAGCATTGAGCTTAAGCAGAATAGAGCACTATATTTTGTGGAGAGTTTAAATAGTACACTTCTAAGACAGTGTTAACTTTTATGCAAATGGGTAATTGGGATAAAGTAAGAGATGTGTACAATTTAATATTACTGAAAAACTTAGGAATCATTTTATTATTTCTGGATATGTTTTAAAAAGTATTTCAAGTGGCTAGAGAGATGGCTTAGCAGTTTAGAGTACTAACCACTCTTTCAGAGGACCCTGGTTTGATTTGCAGCCTTTGCATGACTTTATTACACTTTGTAATTACAGTTCCAGGGCTCCAGTACCCTCTTCTGGCCTCTGTAAGCACCAGCCACTCAGTAGTGCACAGACATATATGCAGGCAAATCAAACAAACACATACAATGTAAAAAAGTAAAATACAATATTTTAAGTAGAGATAGATGAGAATTCATTTTTTTTTCCTAGAATGTCTTTGAGAATCAGCATGGCTCTGGTACTGATGTTTCCTTCATATAAATCTTACTTGTCTTAGTTTGAAAGAGCATCACCCTCATTAGCTCATATATTCAAGTACTTGGTCTCCAGTTGGTAGGACTATGGCCTTATTGGAGGAGTTATGTCGCTGGGGATGGGCTTTGAGGCTTCAAAAGCCCTCACCATTTCCAATGTTTTTCTTTGCCCCTTGTTTGTGTGGATCAATTTTCTGTTCTGTTCTGTTTTGTTATTTTTCAAGACGGGGTTTCTTTATGTAACCCTGGCTGTCCTGGAACTTGCTCTGTAGACCAGGCTGACTTGAACTCAGAGATCTGCCTGCCTATACCGCCAGAGTGCTGGGATTAAAGGCGTGCGCCACCACCCTCCAACACTTGTGTGAATCAAGAAGTAAGCTCTCAGATACTTCTCTAAGGCCATGTTTGCCTTCTTCTGTGTTCCCTATCATAATGGTCCTGAACTCCTCCTCTGCCACTAAGCCCCAGTTAAACACTTTCTTTTATAAATGTCTAGTCATCCTGTCTTCAGATTTCATTTGAAAGGTAACTAAGATATAACTTCATCAAAGGTTTCTTGCACTAACATGGTTTCTTTTCTCAATCTCTCTCTCTCTCTCTCTCTCTCTCTCTCTCTCTCTCTTTCTCTGTGTGTGTTTAATATATTGTATCAACTGCTCTTATGTGAAATTACTAAAGTTTTCTGCCTTTGCTTTTTATCTTTGGAGAGCCAAGATCATGCATCCTTTGCTTCCCTCATGGTCTGGCTCTGTTCTTGACTTTAGAAATTGATTATAAGCGACATAAAGAACATCTAAAGTGATTTTACAATTTCAGCTCTTACAGAACATTGTGTATGGATTGAACTTCTTTGTGTGTGTTTCAGTATGTGAAAGGCCCTTTACATATTCCTTTATTCAATAGATATTTATTGAACCTTTACTGAATACCAGCCCCGTTCTGAGTGCTTGAATTATATAAGTTAAACAAATCTGTGTGTTCTTGCAGCGTGCATCCCAATGGTAACCGTACGTCATTCCTAGTCCCCATGATGACTCTTCAATATAGATATTGGCTCAACCATTTCCCAGATGAGAAGAGAGCTGCGTCAAGGATGATCCTAGCAGCAGACAATGAGAGTGGTCATGTTGCGTATAGAAGAACATTGAAAGGATTTAGAAAAAGTCAGACTTGTTACAACCTGAGTTTAGTCAATAGGAGGCTTCCTGGAATGTATGAGTCCTAAATTGTCTCTTAGAGGAAATCGTTATTTAAATTCAAAGGAGAAATACAAAAATGCTCATTTTCTTTGATTGTCGAAAGTCAACAGGATGACCCAGAGAAAGCCAGGTATGGGTGAAAATCAAGTGTTTGCTTGCTGTAGTCAGCAGCATACATTAAACTTGTAGAGTAGCAGAGGTGGGAGTAACTCTAGTCTGTTCGAACGAGGATCCTTTATCTAGAGAAGAGAACACAGTGTTTTATTAGCAATATCTGCACGGAAATGACAGGATCACCACTGATTCTCATGCTAGTATGTCACATGCGTTATTATAATTATGTTGATTGCATTAGTGCCCGGAGATGAATCTTTAGAAAACAGCTATTAGAATTGCTGAAGAGATTCCTAATACATGGTGGCTTGATTGCTGGGAGATTCTGATAGGATAAAGAGACAGAAAGTGGAGAAATTTAGGTTAAAATGTTGATCACGTAGTTTGTAAATACAATTGAACAAAATGCCTATATTTGTTAATGCACCAGACAATTAGAAAACAGTTAAAAATTAAGATCAAAGACCTTTTAAAAATCTTCTTTATTGAGATAAATTTTATATACAATGTATTGTGCCAGGCAGTGGTGGCGCACGCCTTTAATCCCAGCACTCTGGAGGCAGAGGAAGGCAGATTTCTGAGTTCGAGGCCAGCCTGATCTACAAAGTGAGTTCCAGGACAACCAGGGCTACACAGAGAAACCTTGTCTCAAAAAACAACAACAACAACAAGAGAGAGAGAGAGAGAGAGAACAATGTATTGCACATATTTAGCATGTGAAAAAATTTGAAGCCATCACCATAATTAAAACTGGTCAAAAACATAGGCCCAGTTTTATAGCTTTTAGTCCTAGCTGCTTGGAATACTGAAACAGGAGGATGACTGGTATTCAGGAGTTAAACCAAGCAACATACCAAGACCAGGCAATGAGAGGGACAAAAGCACACTCATGTTTCCTTTGTGTAGGCTTTCTTGTACCTATGTGTAATTACTCTTATCCACCCTATACTTTTTCCATCCTACAAATGATATGTAATTTCTTTTGTTTTATTCTAATATTTTCTTTTATGTGTTTTGACTGTGTGTATGTCTGTGTGGTGCCTTCAGAGATGCTAAGAGGGTGGTGGATCCCTTGGAACAGCAGTTACAGGTGGTTGTGAGCCACCATGTGAGTTTAGAACTGAACTTTGGTCCTCTGGAAGAGCAGTCTGGGCTCTTAACTGCAAAGCCATCATGTTTCCAGCCCCAGTACATATTCTCTATTGCTAGGCAATAGGTTGCTTTTCTTAGAAATTTTATGCAAGTGAAGTCATGCAGTATGTATTCTTTTTGTGAAGGAGCCAGTCTGGCTTCAATGAGAGCATAATGGTGAATTATGCTTTATTCCCTAGCATAATTCTTTGAGATCCATTCATGTTATAGGATACAGCCGTGGTTTACTGTTTAATTGCCAAGGAGAACTGTACTTCTTCTGTGTAGACGCCATAATTTACCTACTTCTGTGCTGGTAGAAATGTCTATTGTTTCTATTTTGGGGCTGTTGTGAACATCTGCAAGAAAGTCTTTATATGGTTTTAGGCTTTCATTTCTCTTCTGTAAGAATCTAGGTGTGGAATGGCTGGATGTTGCTTGATCTGAAAAATTTAGGCAACACACCAACACACCAGAGGGCCTGTGGCACGATCCATCCCCACCTGTACGCATATGAGATTTCAGTCTCCCCACGTTTTAAACAGGTGTCAGCTTGGCCAGTCTTTTTAGATGGTGATGGTGGTGGTGATGGTGATGATGGTGGTGGTGATGGTGGTGGTGGTGGTGGTGGTGATGGTGGTGGTGGTGGTGGTGGTGGTGGTGATGGTGGTGGTGATGGTGGTGGTGATGGTGGTGATGGTGGTGGTGGTGGTGGTGACGTGTGCCTCTGAGGAGGTGGCTGTCCTGTGTGGGTATGTTCGAGGGAGTGCTGGTGCCAGCTGAGGAACTTTTGGTAGCTGGTCAGTTGTAAGCTTTCTAAGGTGGCTGCTGGGAATCAGACTCAGATCTTTTGCACGGGCACTGTGACTCTTAACCACTGCTCTGTCTCTTCAGCCCCTTGGCTAGTCTTTCTAACTTTAATCCTTTCATAGTGTGTAGTGCGACTTCATTCTCACTAGCAGATGACCTTGACTCTTTCTGTGTCCCCATGTGCTCTTCATGCATCTTCTTTCTGGATGTGTATCTTGAAATATTTCGCCCCTTTTGTGCCGGGTGTTTTATTTTCTTAGTGCATTTCTAGAATTTTTTTACATAGTCTCAAAAAATGTTGCTTATCAAATATTTGGTTTGCTGTGCTCTGTGTTTTCCTGATTTGATCTTCTAGAGGACAGAAGTTTGGATTTATGGCAGTCCAAATTACCCCTTGTAATGTGGAGGGATCATGCTCTTGCTATCACACTTTCTGAAATGGGGGCTCAGAGGGGTTTTCTCTTATTTCCTTTATAAATATTATAGTTTTGGATTTTCCTTTTATGTTCCTGATCCTTTCAAATTTTTGTTTGTTTGGTTAGTTAGTTAGTTAGTTAGTGGAGTCAGGGGTGTGGAGACAGAGTCTCTCACTATGTAGCTCTGGCTGGTCTGGAAGTCGCTGGGTAGATCTTGCCTCAACCTCTGCCTCCCAGTGCTGAGGTTCAAGCGTGTGCCATCACACGTTGATGATCTTGCGGAGTTTTGGTTTAGCCTTTTGTTTCTTTCCCTTTAATGCAGACGTTTAGTTGTTTTTCTACCATTTCTTGAAAATGTTTCATTCCTGCACTGGATTGTATTTGTATCTCTGTCTGTAAGTATGAGGTCATATATGCCGTGTAAGTGAATATTTGGATTGTCTCCTTTTTACAGAGTAGGATAGCTCTGTGTTGATGATTGGGAATCGATAAGTCTTGAAATTGGACCTAAACCTTCTTATCCATCTTTAAGTATATTTTGATGATTGGAAAACTTCTGCAGAAAAGTTCTACATGAATTTTAGAGCCCCTGTTTGCAGTGCTACGAATGTAAGCTGGGATTTTGGTTAGGACTGCATCAAATATGTAAACATAGATCTATTTAGGGTTAGTTTACATTTTAACAATATTCCCGTGAGGCCAGAGGTCTGGCTAAGTGGTACAAGTGTTTCCCTGGCCCATGCAGGGCTCCTGGTTCCATCTACAGCACATATCCTGCCCCCAGTAAAGTGAGTCTCTAAAGGTATTGTTTTTTTGTTTTAATATTTGTGTGTGTGTGTGTGTGTGTGTGTGTGTGTGTGTGTGTGTGAGAGAGAGAGAGAGAGAGAGAGAGAGAGAGAGAGAGAGAGAGAGAGAGCACCCGTATGTGTGTATAGTCTCAAGATCCTGTTCTTTCCTTTCACTGTGTGGTCAGATTTAGTTTTCGATATTACATATTTTTGATGCTACATTAAATGCTACTCTAGCATTTCAGTTCTGACTACAGATTGTAAGTGGATAGAAATATATTTTTGGACATCATTCTTATGATCTGTAATATTACAGATTGAATCAGATTGTCTGCATCGATCAGGGGTTAGAAACCTTTTTCTTCAAAGTCCTTTAGCAGATATTTTCAGCTTGTGGGTTGGATGGTCTGTGTGGTGGTAGCTTCTCTGCCTGGTGTAGGGAAAACAGCTGTGGTTAATACATAAGCAAATGGGGAGTGAGGAAGTTCTCTACCAGACTTAGTCATGGAAACTGTTGCAGAATGCACAGGTAACTGTGCTATCTGGGGAAAATCAGCAGCTTGCTCTACCATCTTCTATCTCACTTGTCTTTCCCTTCCTTTCCTTTTCTTGGTGTTCTTTCTGGGAGTACTTGATGTAATGTGTTGGGTAGAATAGAGGAGAGCAGATGTATGTCTCTCATTTATAATTGCAGGGGAAGTGCTCTGTCTCAGTATAAAGTACTGCATTAGTTAGTACTAAGCACTGGCATAGGTACTGGCATAGGTACTGGCATAGGTACTGGCATAGGTCTCTCCAAGATTCCCTCCCTCTGACCAGCAGTTATGAATACTACTGTAGGTCTATTGTAAGCCTTCTTTCCATTCTAATCTAACTATCATTTGACAAAAGTTGGTATTTGTTGTAGGATATTTGATCACACTGTGAACCCCAAGACTGAGTTATTTATGCTTGGCCTTGAACTAACTCTGCAATCTGTTGTAATCTTCTGGCTTCTCCTCTCATTCTTTGGCTCTTTTTGTCTTCACCTGTGTCTAGTTTGTTCTCCCTCTGCAACCTGTCTCCAAAACTCTCCAGGTAAATCTGCTTCCCTCTCTTTTTTCCTATGCACTGCTCTAAGTAGCCTCTCTATTCTCTCCATTCTCATGAGAGTTGGACATATCCTATTCTGTTAGATCTTTCTCTGATTCGTCACTTACTCTGCCACTCAGTTAGATGGCACATTCAAACGTGGGTGCTTCCTTCTGCAAGCTAACTTCATCTTCATTGTTTGGAATTAAAGGCATGTATTATGATCATATCTGTGTTCCATCTAGTGGAATTAAAGGTGTGTGCTAAGGGATGAGCCACACCACAAGTAGAAAGAAACAGGTTCTTCTCAGTAAATAGCACTATCCTGGGATTCGTAATGTGATCAGATAGCTTGGAGCAGATATTTATTTTCTCTTTCTTGCTTTTTTAAAAATCAGTATTAGAATTTCTGAAATGTTTTTTTTCTGTGATCACAGAGTATTTGCATAGGTTTTCTTTTTTGAGCTTTTGAGAATAATAATCAGATTGATAAGCTCCCTTTGTCATCCCCCCACCCCTTGTGTGTGTGTGTATGTGTATGTGTGTGTGTGTGTGTGTGTGTGTGTGTGTGTGCAAATGAAACTCAGCCTTCCTTATATAGAAAGTACTTTACCAAAGTGCCCTACCCCCTGGCCTTGTTGAGGGGTTTTCTTTCCTGAATTTCTTTTGCAGTCTCTGTGTAGCCCCAGCTGTCCTGGAACTCACTCTGTAGACCAGATTGTCCTTGAACTCACAGAGATCTGCCTGTCACTGCCTCCTAAGTGCTGGTAGTAGAAATACATGACACCACTGCCATCCTGATAGAATTTCTTATGTTTAACCTATCTTAAATTGTTGAGACAATCCTCTCTTGACCATGGTATATTATCATTTTATTTAGAATTTTGTTCAGATATTCATGTATTTTTTCCTGATGGATTTTAAATATGCCTCTAATATAGGGAAAATAAATTATTTGATATAAAAGATCTCTTTTTTTTTTTTTTTTTTTTTTTTCAAGACAGGGTTTCTCTGTATAGCCCTGGCTGTCCTGGAACTCACTTTGTAGACCAGGCTGGCCTCAAACTCAGAAATCCACCTGCCTCTGCCTCCCAAGTGCTGGAATTAAAGGCGTGCGCCACCACGCCCGGCTAAAAGATCTCATTTTTATTAAAAGAAAATAATGATAATAGAGACAAAATGATTAACTCCATTCTTGATTTTTTTTTTTCCTTAAAAAATATGCAGTTAGAGCTGGAGTGATAACTCAGTGGTTAAGAGCACCAGCTGCTCTTCCAGAAGGCCTAGGTTCAATTCGCAGTGCCTACAACTGTCTGTAACTTCAGTTTTAAGAGATCTGACATTATGACACAGACATACATGTAAGCAAACCACCAATGCACATAAAATAAAAATAAATCATTAAAACTACATAGTTGAGATAGAAATTGTTGAGTAGGCTACGCTTACAGGAACAGAGATTTAGCAACAGGTCTTATAGGGTTTTGTCCGTCTTTGTTTATTAATGATGAGTAAGTCCAGTGCTCATATGATCTGGTTCTTCCTTTGTTCTGTTTGTTCTTATGCTATAGCAGAATACCCGACATAAAAGACTTAAGGAAGCATAGATTTGTTGGGCTCATGGTTTGAGAAGGTAGAGTTGGACCATCTTGAGGCTTGGTGGCAGTGTGTGAGGCAGAGGGTTACCTTGCTTCTGTGTGCAGGAAGTAGAGAGGAATGAGTGTTAGTCCTCAGCTGGCTTCCCCCCTTTTGCTTCTTCATTCAGCTTCAGGGCCTATGTGACTGTGCCAGCCATGTTCAGGTTGGCCTGCCCTTCTCAGTTCAACCTCTCTGTAAACTCATTCTTAAAGATAGGCCCAGAGGTGTGCCTATCTTGGTCATTGAGGTCCAGCCAAGTTGACAATAGTGATTAATGGTAATGGGAGTGACATGGGCTTTCTGTCACTGGTCAGGTCTAAGTTTGAATCTGGACATCTATGGGCCTTTGATTTCCCAATCAGGACAACAGTGGTATAAGGATTAGTGTAAGACAGCAGTGCATCTGGTCATGGCAGTTTAAACTAACTGCAGCTTCTGCTTCCAGGGCCATAGCAACTCAGGCCTCTCAGTCCCAGGACCATAGCAACTCAGGCCTCTCAGTCCCAGGGCCATAGCAACTCAGGCCTCTCAGTCCCAGGACCATAGCAACTCAGGCCTCTCAGTCCCAGGACCATAGCAACTCAGGCCTCTCGGTCCCTTCTCCGCATTTGTCAGGTAGCCACTTACCACTTTATGACTTTCTTAAGTAGACATCAGTCTTCCACTAGAGAGGACAGTAGTGACTTGATGGTTGTCTAACATAGCAGGCAATGGACTTGCTCTTGGAACACTGGCTTTTTCCCTGTCCCTTGAGTACCCTTTTCCTTTGAGGGCAGATTTGGTGGGACACTACTGTAAAATATTGAGGATGGTTCCTGGAATTCAGTAAATGCCCAGTATTGTAATCTTGTCTATTCTGCCTTATTACCGCTGACTCCCTTCACCACCACCCCCATGCACCAGTGCTGGCAACTGAATCCCCATGTCAAATTCCTTCTCTTCACAGTGAATAATATTCCATTCATAGATATGCAATACTTCATCTACTTAGCACATTTGGTTTTTTTTCTACGTCCATGTTAAAGGAAGCCTAAATGCATATTTCACTTTATATTTTACAAACCTTGAGAGTCTTACTAGCCATTTTTGTGGAACAGTTCTATGTACAGCACAATTTCAAGTGTGGAAGGTAGTTTAATATTCTTGCCTCTGCACTGTAAATGGTAACAGCACCTATCTGTCATCATGGGACATCCAAAGCTGTTCCCACATACATTGTCCCAACATCTCTGGGTGGAGTTTCAGGCATTGACGCTATGTCAAATCTGTAGGAACGAACACTTTTGAATTATAATTGCTCTCCACAGATAGTCACAATATGGAATTTGACCAGAAGTAACCTTTGCAATTTTCATTAGGGATCAGTCACCTTAAATTTAACCTACCTACATTGCATCTACTTGTTGGTACCTTGCCTCTTCCTATTCCTTGGGGTAGATTAGGCACTTCTGGCAACTGTCATGGTTTATTTGCCTAGAGAAAGAGGAGTATCTCTCTGTTGCCGGTGGCCGAGGAGGTAATCACCAGGAGTTGCCTCTGATATGGGGCTGGTGAACAGAGTTAATTCCAGAAGCTTAGCAAAGAGTCTGGACCTTTCTTTACTGAGAGGTGGGGGTTTGCCTTCATTCCCTGCAAAGCAAGAGGAATGCTACTTGTTATGAGAGCATAGACGTTCTAATTTTTAATGCACCCCATTAATGGTGCTTCTTCTGTCCATTTTATTTTGAGCTTTGTGTATTGAGAAGTCTGGCAACTCTGATATAAAGTTGATAACATGGGCTCACCCAGCTCTTACAGGTATCTTAAGGCTCTGTGACTAGAACAGCATTGAAGTTCTCCTTCATATACTCAGCGCTCTCTACACCCTCTTGACCTGCATACTTGAACCCTGCTATGCAGGTTTGTAACAGGAGAGATGCTGGGAATTGGTGAGAGCTGGACCACGTCAACAGGAATGGTTATTCTTCCTCTCTCCATTGCTGGGTTGTAGCATGGTCTCACCATGGTCACCTCTTCTCAATTTTAAATTGAAGTTGGAAATTTGATCTCCCTCAACCCCCCTGATTTACCCTGTTCTGAACTTTTCAACTGGCCTCTAAACCCGAACTAAATATACAGAATATAGATCTTTCACTATCTTTTTTTTTAATTGATTTTTATTTTATATGTCTGAGTATTTGCCATAAATAACTTCAAGTTTGTGCTTACTAACAAGGAGGCCAGAAGAGAGTGTCAGATCCCCTGGAACTGAACTTATAGGTGGTTGTGATCCACCTTGTGGTGCTAGGAATTAAACCCAGCTCCCCTTGGCAAGAGCAATAGGCACTCTTAACTTCCTGAGCCATAGCTCCAGTCCTAGAGCCTGCCAGCTTAATCAGTAAGGGTGTGAAATAAATACTTCATAGTATTTAATCACATTCACACAATTGCCCAACCAACCTTCAGTCAGGTCTCCTAACAAATCTAAACTTTTGTTCCCAACCAACAGCTTATCCTTTCCCTCCCCTGAGTGACTGTGGACTGATATTGTCATTTGTCTTTATTAATGTGGTTACTGTGGTGATCCAATCACAGTGAGTTTATAGGGCCTTTGCCTTTCTGTGCTGCTTTCCCCCACTCAGCTGATTGTCCTTTGGCTTATTCAGATAGCATATGTTAGTGTATCCACCTTGCAGCTGCAGTTGAAATGTACAAACCAGCTGTTGATAATCAATCGATAACACTTTGCTTAACAGCTAGCTTTGTGTTGTTTTTGTTTGCCTGGTTGCTTGTTTACTTTGAGACAGAGTCTTATGTGGCAGCCCCAGCTAGCCTGGAACTCACTGTGTAGACTAGGATGACCTCAAACTCACTGAAATCTGCCTGCCTCTGCCTCCCAACTGCTGGGATTAAAGCTTACATTATCACACCTAGTTAGATTTAGAAAACAATTTAAAGCATCATGTAATCTTACCAAAACATGAGTTCCACCAACTGGATTTTGCATTGGCCTATGTGGATAATAGAAGTAAACGTGAGAATTATTCAACTCATTTCTGAAGGTTGTTAGAAATTATAGAGGATCATTACCTTGTGTAGTTACACTGAAAGAGTTACACTTACAACTTTATATAATAGAAATAAGGTTTGTGCTTTTCTGTCCCTCCCTCCCTCCCTCCCTCCCTCCCTCCCTCCCTCCCTCCCTGTGTGTGTGTGTGTGTGTAGAGATGTTCCCTCAGACATGTGCATATATATGTGCCTGTGTGCATGTATAGGGCTGAGTTGAACTTTATGTATCATTCTTCAAGCACTGTCCACCTTGTTTTTAGAGACAGAGTCTCTCAATGGCTTGTAACTTGTCCAGTAACCTAGTCTGGCTGCTCCCTGAGCCCCTGGATTCACATCTCTTTACCTACCCAGCTGTGGGATTGCAAGTGTGCTCTAGCACGTGCAAATGTTTTCATTATTTTCAAGTGTGAGTTATGGAGACTAAACCATGCTTTGTGCAGCAAGCAGTTTACTGCCATTTCCCCAGCCCTGTCAGATACTGAGCACTTGGTATCAGGCTAGCTCAAACCCCCAAACAAACCTGGCAATCACTAGTCTCTCTTGGAATCTGTAACATACAGGACCTCAACCAGGAGAGCAGACACTAAATGGCTGTAGAATGGATGAAGCTTCATCAATCCTGAGTTGTGCACTAATAGTTGGAACACTGATGGGGAAATGTATTCTATTGTTTAGATCACACTGAGCAGAGCATGGAGTATAGTACTTCCAATTAAGTTTCTGCTTGGGATATATACAGTGCAGGGTTATATAGTCAGGTTAATTCACAATAGGGCTTTAGTATGTTCCCTGATTTGATTATGGCTAAGGGTTTCCTTCATAGCAAGGAGTTACTGGAGTGTTTGGATAAATACATTAAGGACTGACTCTGAAGTATAACCAGTAGAGAGAGGGAGGGTGCGTGTGTGTGTGTGTGTGTGTGTGTGTGCGCGTGTAATCAAAAAATTTTGTTTTAGGCGCTATGAAGAGTCAGAAATAATAGCCAGGGCAGTAGTGGTGCATCCCTTTAATCTCAGCAATTGGGAGGTAAATGCAG
Organism: Mus minutoides; assembly: GCA_902729485.2. Taxonomy (NCBI): domain Eukaryota; kingdom Metazoa; phylum Chordata; class Mammalia; order Rodentia; family Muridae; genus Mus; species Mus minutoides. The sequence continues at coordinate 103,339 of LR750527.1, forward strand.
TTGGATCTCTGTGAGTTCAAGGCTAGCTTGGTCTACAGATCGATTTATGGGACAGCCAGGGCTACACATAGAGAAACCCTATCTAGATTTAAGGAGAAAAGAAAAACAGAAGTAGAAGAGACCGAGCTTAGGGACAGTTTCGGCCTCACTGTCAGTGAGTGTCTCCTGCTTCTGTCCGTCTCCCTTGACTGTGCAGCAGTAATGGAAAGCCGGGCTTCCACGCATGCTAGGTCCCTCACCAGCCCTTCACAGTAATTGCATCTCTGCTTGTGCCCTTTCTCTGGTAAACAGGTGCCCTTGGGACCGTGTTCTTAAAGATTACTTTGTGGATGCTGACTCTGGGATTTATGTCCTGGTGTCCCTTTGAAGGCAACATTTAACTGCTGAAGAGATTTGCTAGGGTTGTGTTCAGCCTAAATTAAATGTAAATATAACACACCAGTGGGATCTGTTACGACAGAGTCCAAAGCTCCTTTGCCGCCCCCTCATCTTCCTTTCTTTAATTAGCCTCTTTGACCTGATAAAATTATTCCGAGCATGATTCTCTTAGCGCTTTTGATATCAGAACCTTTCCTGAATTTTGTTTGTTTGTTTATTAGTTTGGGGGGTTTTGTTTTCTTTTTTCTTTTTCTTTTTCTTTTCCTTTTTAAATTTTTTTCTTTCCTTTTCTATGTGTTTAGATACTCTCATGACCTGCCTGGTTTTTGTGCAGCTGGACGGGTCATGTGGGATATTCCTGTTTACACTTCTCAGGTTCAAGGCTCACTTGGAGGGAACAGAAACAATTCTCTATTTTGATATTGGGAGTTCTCTTCAAGTGAAGGTTGAGGTATAGCCAGGTCGAGACAAAGACCGTCCCAACGTCCATTTGAAGTATCCAGCCACGTGCTGCCAAGTTTTAGACTCGTGTTGGGATAGTGTGTACGTTTTTTTAACAGGTACAAGCAGTCTTGACAGTATTGCTAATGGAAAATGGCTCGGTGTGCTCTATGTTCATCATGTTAAGTGTGAGTTATGAGCACAAGTGTGAGCACAGCCCCTGACCCGCATTCCAAGTGGAAGAAGCAAAACCTGCATGACCTGGAAGGGAAGCCTGGCCTTAGAATTAATGCCGCCCCTGCATGACCTGGAAGGGAAGCCTGGCCTTAGGATTAATGCCGCCCCTGCATGACCTGGAAGGGAAGCCTGGCCTTAGGATTAATGCCGCCCCTGCCGTCAGAGCTTGGAGTGGCTTTGGAAGCAAGCTTCCCTCTGTCGTTGCTGTGACATATGTACTGTTTGCCCTGTGCCTCGTACATTTAATGTGGCAATCACAAAAGCTCTTTCTGGTCATCGTAGAAGGAAAACACAATTAGGCAAAGTAGAAGAAATAAAGTCACCCTGGACCTGGATGCTTAGTCATATGTTATTATATCTAGATTGATAACCACTCCTGTGTTTCATCCTCTGTACATAGATGGTGCGTTCAGATGAGTGCCCTGAACATCTATCTTAATGTTACTTGCTCTATACACTACTTTTGTAAAACAAACATGTGATATTTTTCTCTGGACACTTAACCCAGCTGCCATATGATTGGTAAGGACTCGGTTCCTCTGATCTGCCATGTGGCAGCTTTCGCTCACCTGCTACTTACCCTACTCTGGATAGAGTGTATCCAAAGATGGATGGTTGTTGTTGTTTCTTCTTCTGTTTCTTCTTCTTCTTCTTCTTCTTCTTCTTCTTCTTCTTCTTCTTCTTCTTCTTCTTCTTCTTCTCTCTCTCTCTCTCTCTCTCTCTCTCTCTCTCTCTCCCCACCCACCCCGTGTGTGTGTGTGTGTGTGTGTGTGTACACGCACACATGCACACGTGCGTATGTGTGTGCGTGTGTACATGCACTCATGCACACGTGCTCTCAACATACTGGTCAATTTATGTTAACTTGGTACAAACTAGAGAGTAACCCAGAAAGAGGGACCCTCAATTCAGGAAATGCCTTCACCAAATTGGCCTGTGGTTTTCAGGACATTTTCTTGATTCATGATTTTGATTTTCTTGGTTTAGGGGGAGGTTGTCATAGTTAGTGGAGCTACTTCTGGGCCAGTGATGCTAGGTTGTATCCTGCTCTGACTTCCCTCAGTGATGACGACTTGGAAGTGTAAGTCAACGTACACCTTTGCTATGCCATGTTACTTTTGGTCTTGTTTTAATCATACAAACTGAGAGGCAGACTTGCCTGCTAAACCTGGATCTAGGTTGGCTCCCACAGGCACCTGTAATCTTCCTGTTTCTACCCACAGCTCTGGAAATATAGGCAAATGCCTAACCACACCTAGCTTTTAACTGCATGCTGGGAATCTGAACTCAGTACCTCATGATTGCAAATCAGACACAGTTGCTTTCCTACTTGCCTCCTTTAGCCCCAAGAATGTTTCTTAGGGAGAGTGTTATTATCTGTCATCCTAGAGAACAAGCAAGAACACAAATGGCTATCACCGTTCTGTATGCACTTGCGAACTACCCTTGGCCATTAATAGTTCCTAATTAGCAATGCTTCTTTGGCTCTATGTTACAAATGATCGCCAAGACAAGGGTAGACTCTTGATAAAACTGTGAAATTTATTTTCAGCTAGAGCTGTCCTTCGTGTAACACAGGCTGCAGCCTCTCCTGACAGGAAACAGGGAAGGAGAAGGATGTCTAGGATAATGAATATGCCTTTTTTCCTGTTGCTCAGGTGTCACTAAATATATGTGTAAGTCTTTATTAAATTACATATATGCACACATGTCTGTGTGTGCGTTCGTATGCACATTGCTGGTGGGCTTCAGTTGGCACCTTTGATGACTATGTGGCTTGCCACGCTATCTCAGCAGTTCAGCTGGCCTTGGCTGTGGGTCTGTTTTCATGTTCTCCTGGGAGCCAGGACTCTGGCTGTGAGTGTGTTGGCTCATCTGTTTTTACACTGTCACTGCACTGGCTAGAAAGCCTTTGGAGCCATGTTGGTTGGCAGTGAGGAGCCAGGAGATGTATTCTGTCACAGGCATTTAATGACGATAAAACATTAGTGCAGCTCTTTGAGAGCACTTTTGACAAGTGGTCCCTCTGCTAAAGACCTTGACTGCAGGTTAGAATACTATTAGGAAATCAGACTGTTAAGCAAATAAATCTTTAGGTTGTTATTGAACTTGGGATGAGGCTGTGCCTATTTTTAATTTCCCAGCGGACTGGTGAATAGCCATTACACGGCCTACTATTTTTATTTTTTATTTCTTTGGTCTCCATATTGTTAGTATTGTAGATTGGATGACAATTCTTTTTCCACAGTTATTTCAAGATTTCTGCAGATAGTTATTTATAAGAGATCTTTAAAAAAAAACTCATTCATTCTTCTGCCATATAATTGTCTCTTTGCCTTGGCTGGATCTATTCAGTGAAGAAGAAAATTCAGAATTAGACGTGGAAGGAGGCCAAAAAACAGGGGCAGAAGATGGCAGTGGAAATATCCAAATCAGGACACTTGTAAAAGCACATTGTGATTGTAAAGGAAGGGATCTTTAAAATAGATTTGTTCTGCCCCTGCTCCTCTTTTTTTTTTTTTTTTCTTCCTTATCTAAGAGATTTATCTAGTTTTGCAGCTTTGTCTGAGGCCGGGAACCGCTCCATGTTTGCGAGGTCTCTTGTGTGTTCCATTCTCCATGCTGATTGCCTTGCCCTTCTTTGGCCAGTACAGTGGCTGAAGCAGTAAAGGTGTAGAGCAGAGAGAAGGGGAGGCTGACTGTCCAAGCTTCAGCATTAGGCCCTGACTCTGAGCTCTCGTTTTCCCTGACCTTTCTCCCTGTAGCCTTCTTCCTTCTGCTCTTAGTTCTTTGAGTCAGGTTTCTTTGTCGTTCTGCACACGGATTGGTCTGGGGACTTTACTGGGCACTGAGGGACTGAAGAAAGGACAGACTTATTATAGATACACATACAGAAAAGCTAGGTGGGCCATGATTTCTCATGGAGACACACTGTGATAGCCCCTCTTCTATTCCTGGAATGAGACACCATGACAAGGCAACTCTTATGAGAGAAAGCACTTAACTGAGGGCTTGCTTGCAGTTTCAGAGGCTCAGTCACATCATCACCATGGCCGCACACATGGCAGTAGAGCAGTAGCTGAGAGCTACATCCTCATCTGCAGGTTGGGGGGGTACTGGTGCAGGCATTTGAAACCTCAAAGTCACCCCCAGAGACACATTTCCTTCAATAAGGTCACTCCTACTCTAACAAGACCACACTTCCTGGTCCTTCTCAAAGTCTCACTCCCTGGTGATTAAGCAGTGGAATCCATGAGCATGTGGGTGGCCATTCTGATTTAATCCACAGGCAGCAACAGCCACAGTGGGTTATATAATCTCAGGAGATTCATTTGTTGGAGCACCATCTCACACTGTCGTCATCCCAGAGGAGGAAACCGTAGTTGATAGTTTCTGTGTATTCTGTTCACGTTTGCACACACATTTCATTCTGGGTTTCCTCCTCTAACCAACAGTGTTTCGTGTAGCCCAGGTTGGCCCAAGACTCCTGTTCTCCTCCTTCCATTCTCCAAGTACTGAAGGTAAGTCATTTGCAATCACACCTGGCTTCTCTCCCTTAATGTTTAAGAAACATTCATTTATTTGGCATACATGTGTGTGTAATATGTGCTGCATATGCGCCACAGCATGTGTGTGTGGGTCAGAGGATTTGGTTCTCGTCACCATGTGTGTTCCAGGAATGGCAACAAGTGTCTTTACCCACTGAGCCATCTCACCAGCCCTTTTCAATCCCTTTAAAGCTCAGTGAAATAGGTAGTGGGAACCTACTACTTTCTCTTCAGAGTTAAAGAATGGTCCTGAGGTATAGGAGTCAGGCGGGCAGAGAAGGGTATCAGCCACACTTACTAGAAATAAGAGAAACATCTGAGATCAAGGGAACTGCAGCCTTTTGGATGAGGTCTTTTAAGAGCAGTGGAATGGAGCTGACAGGTAGACCATCTAGATAAGGTGTTTGGATTTGTTCGGTTTGGATATTGTTTGTAGGGCTGGGAGTTGAGCCCAATGCATCATATAATATATGCAAAGCACTCTTCCATTGAACCTTTCTCCTTGCCCTGTACATGTTCTTATCTATAAACTTAAGATGATAGCATTGCTTTAGAGACTATATACAAGAAATAAAGGACTTGTTGGCTACATCTGAGTAGAGACATCTATTTCTGTTATGCCCTGCCATGAGTTTTAAGATCTTAGAGATCTGCTTCACCCCACATAACCTCACAAACATACTTTAGCTCTCTTTACATCTCACAAAGCATATTTTATTTAGATCAGCCTTCACCCAAGGCTTTGGTCATCTTCCTGATAATGGATTTTCTTTTTGTGCAAAGTGGATTGAGTGTTTTGAAATGTTGGTCTTTTCTAGGTATGTTTTTTTCTTGTTTGTTCTGCCTTCTTTGTTTTGTAATGAAGCAGAGTCCCATGTGTGGTCTTCAGAGACTCTTTCCTAACTCATCACCTAGAGTGGTGATACTAAGCTGACTGTAAGGACCTGCATCCAGCTCTAAGCCAGAGCTTAGCGGTTGACTAGGTGACTGGCCCTCCCTGGACATCCTAATCCTAACAAGTGCAGAAGTGGGACTCGGTGTCCCCATGTCCACTTCTGTTTGTTTCCGGGCAGTTCTTTCTCCCTCCCATAGTTACTCCTCTGGGTTGAGTACAATACTAGGTGAGAGAAAGAGCTTTAATGTAAAGGGCATTCAGTAACCCCTCTGTTCTGCGTGTTCATCCTACCCTACTGAGAGTGATCCTCATCAAGACAAGAAATGTCAGTCAATACTGGTGAGACAATGGGGAGAAACACTGCTATCAAAAATATAAACCACTGCTCCTGGTAACGGAAGCTAGGAAGCCATTCTGAGAAAGATCCTGCTTAGCCATTTAGCCTTTCCATTAGGAAGGCGCCCCCTGCTGACTGTACACAAGCTAGAAGAGGGGTATATTGATTCCTGGTACTGTAAGGTGAGCTCTCCATCCTATTAGTGGCATTAGTGATAAACGTGCACTACCCCATACAGGCTCTGTAAGAGAGAAATCTGCAGTTGCCTGGCCGAGTAGCTGTGGCCAGTACTGTGAATTTGAAGTTCACGTGTGAGCTGGGTTGCTGCAGTCTCCTCTAGGCTTGACAGAGCTGGAGGATATTCTCTCACCATGTCTCGTTGCATGCCTGCTCAGTTTTTGCTGGCTGTTGGCAGGATGCCACATGGCCTGCTCTACAAGGTTGCTTTAAGTGACCTCAGGATGTGGCATCTGCTTTTGCAAAACAAGAGAGCAAAGACAGCACACTGAAAGTTGCGGTGTCTTTTAGGATTTCACCTCAGAAAACTCCATCATCCTTACGTGTTAGTTCCTTCAGTGGCAGGGCACTACCGTGGAGCTTCAGAAGCCAGGGACAGTCAGGAACACTGCTGCCTGCCCCGAGTTGTACGGTGTTCCCAGTGAATGGTCTGTTCTGTTTGTTACCAGCCCAGCTCATACCTGTCACCTTTACTATCGGTGTTTAAGAGCCATGGAAACCAGCAACATAATGAATGAGGGAAAAGGAGAGCTGTCCTTTGTCATTAGACTCTTCTGGGAAGTCCCAATAAAGGGTGGCTGATTAAAAATCATTGTGAAATTAGGTTTACATGAGGTCTGTAAAAATTTCAAAACACCCATAAAAACTCAAAACATTCAAACTGCTTTGCAACTGCCCCTAGTATCAAACTATTTCAAGTAAAACACAATTGGAAATCATAGCCTCTGATTTGTAAGCATGTTTTATTCCAAGAAAGAGCTCCCAAACAGGGAGTCTCAAAACTAAATTCTCATTGTATTTTAAAGGAGGATTAGACAATGAATGTGTGTGTACTAAAGTAAAGGACTTTGAACTTATAGGAATTTTTGTCTGATTTCTTGCCCCTTTTCATCTGATTTCAGTAATTTACTATGTATTGGCTTTAGTTATGTTAGAAAGATGAGTTTTAGCTTGTGAGGTAGTCTCAAGGTTCTTATCTACAAATTATTACAAGAGGCAGCTGCCTTTTACCAGGCTCTGTGCCAAACTAAAGCATTGTTGTAACTGTCCATTCTAAGATGTGTGGTTTTCTTCTCTTTAATGGTCCAGGAATTAAATCACACTCTACAATCAATGACATTTTATAATTTAGTTGACAGTATATAGTTTCTTCTTAAATTATAGTTTATACCTTAGATTTGATGTGTTTCACAGTTTTGAGTTCCTGGAAAAAAACATTAAATATCTAAGTTCCAGGTTCGTGTTAAAAGTGGAGGTAGGTGTTCCTACCCAATCGTGGCTTCTCTGAGTCTGCTTCAGTTTGTTAATAAAGTTCTTCAGAGCAATGCAAACTTATATTCAGCTCTTTTTATGTGTTGATAAGAAACGTGTTGGCTGGTGGCTCAGTGTCAACTGTTTATTGACACAAATGATATATATTAGTCCCAGACTTTTTTCAACTTGAACATAAAAGTCCGAGTCTTTTTTCTATGGAAGCGAATTTTAGTTCTTGATCTATTAGTTTACTTTCTCTTATGTCTTTTAATAATGGAAAGAAATGGAAGAGAGTGTCTTAAAGATCAAGCCTGTCCAATCGATGATGCTCTGTCTGGTTCTAGTAAGATAGAGGAAATAAGATCAGGATTATGTCGCATGGTAGGCTGACTACAGACAGTGATCATGTATCCTATACATCCAAAGGCCAGAAGAAAGAGTTTTTATTGCTTTCACCATAAAGAAATGGCGCTGGGTGTGGCAGCCACGGTCCTAGCACTGGAGAGGAAGAAGCTGGTGGATCAGGACTTCAATGTCATCCTCAGCTCTACATGGAGACTGAGGCCAGTTAAGTACGGGAGCTCATTACTGAAAAACCAAAGTGAAGAAAGAAGGGAGGGAAAACCCTTCAAGGGGAAAAATATATATATATATATATATATATATATATATATATATATATATATATATATATATATATATTTGAACATTACACAGTACATATGTGCATTTAGACATTACATTGTGACTCATATACAGCTGTTATGTTTCAATTTTAAAAAGAATTTTTGAAGAAACAAAATGGAAGTAAAAATGATCTTTTATAATATGCAAGTGCCCATGAGAGTAAATTCCCAAGATTTTCAGTTTCCAGAGTTAATACCTTCCTTACCCCTCCAAGATTATAGCTAAACATCAGGGCCCTTTGAGTGCAAGGTACTGGCTATCTAGAGTTTTACAGCTTAGATTTAGTCTAGTAGCTCTCAACCTGTAGACTGAGACCCCTTTGGAGGTTGAATGACCTTTTCATAGGAGTCGCATATCAGATATCCTGCATATCTGATATTTATATTAGAATTGATAACAGTGGCATGATTATGATTTGGAAGTAGCAATGAAATAATTTTATTGTTGGGAGTCACCACAATGTCAGGAGCTGTATTAAAGGGTCACAGAATCAGGCAGACTGAGAGCCATTGATTTGGACTTTTCTGTCCGATGGCTTTCTTTTTTTCTTTGAACAACTATTTAATAAACTAAAACTTTGAATTCCTCTGATTCAGTAGATTGTTCTTTAAGGCTCAAACATTTGCTGGCTTCTTCCTCCTAAGTTATATAGAATCTTTTGTTTCATATCTCCTAACCATGGATATCATAACTGGGGGCTGGATGCTGAGGGCAAAGGATCATGGAACTGGGGTTAGCATTCAAAACACCTAGTCAAGAGACCTCCACACCAAGATTTCCAAGACCCACTTTGGAAAGAGATAAATCTTTGTTTTTTTAATAGTGGTAAAGATTTTGGTAACCATAAAGACCTCAAGTATCAGCCAAGGATGTAGTAGAACTCTGCATACCACATGCAACTTTCTGAGTTCAATCCCCAGCACTTAAGAAAGACAACAAAATAGAAACAACCCAACCTTGAAAGAACTAGGGAAAAACGTAAGTTCTAATATTCAGTTCCCTAGAGCAGCTTTTGTCATCTTTTCTCTGCTTACGTGCCACCCTGACAATACTGTACTTATAAGAATTAGTGATGGAAGGATGTGTGGCTTGACTCCATTTGTGTTGTGTGAACATGCATGCCCAGGAATCCATCTCACTCCTCCTGTCATTGCTTAGATGACACCTGAGAAAGGGAACTTAAGGAAGGAAGGGCTTATCTGGGCTCAGAGTTGGGAGTTTCCATTGTAGTGGGGAAGACATGGTGGCCAGAGCTTGAAAATGCTGTCCACACTGTTACTGTTGCAAAGCAGAGAGATGGATGCTGGTGCTCGGCTTGTGTCCTCCTTTTCATTCAGTCCAGAACTTCAGCCTATGGAATGGTGCCGCCCACAGTTGATGTGGATCTTCCTGCTGTAGTTAACCTCATCTGGATAATTTTTTATAAACATTTCATTTAGATCCTGTCGAGTTAAGAGGGAGTCATTTTCTTTGATGCTTAGATTAGCTAATCTATTAGTTTCTCTCTGGAAGAGAGAGATAACTGGAAGGAAGCCTGATAACTCTTCCTCCCTGACCTCCTCCATGTTGGCGATTTTACAACAGATCCCTAGCTATTCTCAGCAGGCATAATGTCAGGAGTCCTCCCATTTTAGTCTGCCATAGTACCTGTTGTGATCTTGCATGAGGTGGTAACTTGGTGGCTGTTCTCTTCTCTTCTGGTATGTCCTTTCGCTTGTGTTTCTATACCTGACCACAGGTCACCCTTCCTCAAACCACTGCACACTCTTTCCTTCTTTCATGTGTGTTAGCAGTTGTAGCCTCTTTTTCCTCATCCCAGAATAGGTTTACCATTTCATGACGCCATGACCATGAACTGACTTTTTTTTTTGCTTGTGTTTCTATACCTGACCATAGGTCACCCTTCCTCCAGGCCTGTAAGTAACTGTAGGTGCCTAGTTCCTTCAGAATCCCAAAGTGCTATTAACATGTGACTTCCTTACTCTGTGATGTGCGTGAAAGCAGTGCACTCCCTGCACTATCACCATGGATACAACTTTCCCTGAAGAGTTAAGAAGTCAATACTGGCAAATGCCAAAGAATCCCTATGAATTGTTCTTAACAGATCTTTTGCTAACACCATGGGAAGATACTTTATCTATATAGTGAAACTTCCATTTTGTTTTTTAAAAAGCATTGTGATCATATTTGTACCTCAAGTCATATGACTTTAGATATGTGTGTGCTCTGTTTCTACATCTGTGGGTGAGGGCATCTGCTTTTCATGACATACTTTGTAGGTCAGAGGACAGTCTTGGTATTGTTCCTCGGTTTCCACTTTGAGTTAGGGTCGTTATTTACTTTTGTATTTATTGCTGCTACACACACACACACACACACACACACACACACACACACACACACACCAGACCACTTGACTTACGAGCTGGTGAGGATGTTCCTGCCTCTGCCTCCCTTTTCCTGGGATTGTAGATACTCAAGCTGTAAAACCAGTGTTTTTACCCACAGAGCCCTTTTCCCAGTCCCTAGATGAGTTTTGTAAACGTCTCTTGGCTGCCATTTTCTGCTCTATAAAAAGAAAACAGCCATCCCTGTTTTTTGGGACTTGGGTCAGATTTAAAAAGGAATGGATTGACTTATGTGGGAGAGCATTTGGCACTATAGGAATATTAGACCATTAGAAATAAGAAATGTTTGACATAAATGGTTCCCTAGAAAACAAAGGTAAAAGTGTAAATTCAGCACTTTAAAGTACTGAGTAGATAGCGTCATGTAGATAACTGGTATTCTATAAAGGAAAGATAAATCATTCATATCAAAACATCACAAATTTTCAGACAGGCTTGTTTTGAAGTAGATTATTAGTTTGCCACACAAGCTGCCCCCTTCAGAATAAAGAAGAAGAGGTAAAGAAGAAGAGGGCTAGCTGGGTGGCATACACCTGGGTTTGAGCTGTTCAGGAGGCTGAGTAGCTCAGGGCTGGCCACAGAACATGCTCAACACCATATTACAAATGCGGAATCAGAATAATAAGAAGGCATGAAAGAATGGTTAAGAAAAGTATAAGAAATGTTCAGCCCTTGTCTTTGAAGGTCACTGTCTCTTTTTATGATGCCAGGTGACATGAGGGAAAAGTCCTTGTTGTTCTCCCTCCTGCTCAACAGGGAGAAATGACATGGAGATATGACTTGCATAAGAGTTCACCAAAGAAAGTGAATCCTAAAAGGGACCCCCCACCCCCACCCCTAGGCATAGCTCCTGTGTTTTTAAACCCCTACCTGTGCTGAAAGGCTTTTGAGCTCTCCAGCTTGTGGAGTATAGGGCTTATTCATTTGCTTCCGCCCTAGCAGAGTAGTGGTGCTTGAGATTGATGTCTGTAAAGCTTTTTGCTTTAGGAGTTTCGCTGTTCTCTGCCATTATGTCCTTTACATTAGTGAAGTAGAAATGGTTTTTATATCGAGCAAAGCTTTCGTGCTTGGCAGTATGCGCTACTGCTTGGATTAGCGGCTAAGAGGACAGAGTCCTAGCCCTTGCTTACAGGAATTCTGACCAAATATATCGGGATGATTTGCTAAACATTACTGTCCCCTTCCTCCCTCTGCACTCAATCACTTACTCTGTCATATTAAGGAAAAAAAATATTTAATTGGAGCTGGCTTACACTTCATAAGTTCAGTCTATTGTCCTGGCAGGAAGGATGGTGGCATGTGGGCAGACATGGTGCTGCAAGAGGTAGTGGAGAATTCTACATCCAGATCAACAGGCAACAAGGGGGGGGGGTGAGGGAGGGAGGGAGGGAGGGAGGGAGGACAAAGAGAGAGCACTGAACAACCCTACATTTGAAATCTCAAAGGCCCCCCCCCCCCACACTTCCTCTAACACGGCCACACCTACTTTAACTTAGCACACCTAATAGAGACATTCCTGTGAGCCTATGGGCCATTTCCATTCAAACCACTGCACACTCTTTCCTTCTTTCATGTGTGTTAGCAGTTGTAGCCTCTTTTTCCTCATCCCAGAATAGGTTTACCATTTCATGACGCCATGACCATGAACTGACTTTTTTTTTCCTTTTCCTTTTCTCTCTCTCCTCTTACATTGTCTCGCATTGCTTTTATATTCTTTCTCTTTACTTTTTAAAAACTTTCTTCATGCTTCAGCTGAAACTGTACATTCGAGGAAAGCTCAGACATGCTATCCTTTAGCTAACCCTTTGCAAATGTTGGCTGGAACCCATATGCTTGTGGGAAGTGGGGCCAGAGCTTTCTCTAAGCATGAGAGCAGAAACTGGGTCAGTGGCTGAGAGGGAATGATATATGGAAAAAAATAAAAGTTGTCTCCTGTTTGATTATACACATTGAGTATTGATGGCCATCAATAGTTTCCTGACCCGCTTTGGGGCTCTGCTGGCTGTGTTCTCCTTACGTGTTCTCATTTGAAACTAGCGATATAACATTACAGAAAAGTCATCAGTAAGGAACAAAAATTCAGTCTATTAGGTGGACCCTTTAGACATATAGCATCTTCCTCTTGTTCTAAGGAAGATGGGGATAACAGTCACCCTGTCCAGGATGAGGACGTCTGTTTGTGTCTTAGACATGCATACATCTGTAAGGAAGTGACAAGAGGCTGCAGTCTGGCCCGACCTAGAGTTCATTCAACTTTATTGTTATTAATTGACTCTTAAGTGGAAGGCAGTTTGGCCCAAGGTCTCTACTGAAGGTGCACCATAGAGGAAAATTAATGCTAAATGAGGCTAAGCCTGAGCACTTGTCTAGATTGTTATCAATTATTGATATTAATTATAGTTCAGTTTTAAGGTTCACATGGCATCTGTTAATTTCCTACCAAAAGCAAAATTATCAAGATGCTTGTTATTGAAAGAAAACCTTCTAAGCTATAAGTCTAGAGCAGTGACCTTAATTGTATAATGTTATTGAAAGCTCCATTCTGCCTAGTACAGAGTTCTGGAAATACTGTGATGAGGGTTAAGACGGTACTGATGAGGACATTGACATGGACCAGTGTAGTTCAGTAAGTATCAAGAAAAGAGCTTCTCTGAGAGGTTATCACCATGACATTGAACCTAGTGAATGTATTTCCAATGCTGTGTGCATTTCTTTCAGGGTGGCCGCTTATGAAGACAGATTTATGTTGTCCTCTACAGTTGCTGTGGACCGTGAATTCAGGGGTGGTAGAAAAGGGTGGTTCTGGCTTAAGAACTCTCTTAAGGGTACAACGGGGCTGTTGGTCTTACAGTCATCATCAGACAGTTTGTCTGGGTCTTTTGCAGTGTTGTTTTAATCCCTTGGTATGGGTGGCTCTCCATGGGGCAGCTTCTACCAGGACAGATTGTTTCCTCAAAGCAGATACAGTGTATACACAAACAAGGTCACCTCATCCTAGTTACATTCATAACCTCTCTTGTCCTGTGTCTTTTGTTGTTGTAGTTAAATAGATCAATTGTATACTATGTGGGTGGAGAGTGTACAAAGAGTCCAAATAAAAAGAATTGGGGTTTCTTAAGGGCGATCTAAAAGGTCACCCACACACTGAGGATGGAGGGTTGCTGATGTTCATTCCGGTAAGATGCTGTTCAAGCTGGAGTGAAGCTGAGGGCTCTTTGGAACACAGCCTTAGATGCACGGGTGATGATACCCAAGAGCTTGACTGGGACTGGATCGCACATGTCCTTTGAAGTCAAATGATGACTTTCATAGAATGCTAGTTAATGACAATCAGGTTTCTTTTCTTTTCTTTTCTTTTCTTTTCTTTTCTTTTCTTNTATGTGGAGGACAGAGGTTGGTGATGGTGGGTTCCTCTATTTGACTCTACTGTATTGGTTGACATTCATTCAGGTGTGCTCAGTCATGTGGAGGACAGAGGTCGGTGATGGTGGGTTCCTCTATTTGACTGTATTGGTTGATACAGGGTTTCTCACTTAACTTGAGGCTTGCCTAGAGATGTGCCTGCCCTCCGCACTTGGGTAACAGATCCACACTGCCACACGCAGATTTTATGTGGGTTCTAGGAATGCTGGCTCAGCAAACCCTTTACTTACGCAACCAGGCAGTACACGCCTAAGCCCTTAAGACAGATTTTGTTTTCATTTGTGTGTGGATAGTTCATGTCTGATAATGCACATTGGAATTCTTGGCATTTTCCTCTAGAAGACCTTTCTTATCTCTTAAAGCAGCTTGATAAAATATTTTCAATCCAGTTTATTTATTTATTTATTTATTTATTTATTTATTTATTTATTTATTTATTTCCTTAGATGTTGAGGTCCATTTGGGGTGTCCAAATAAATTCACCAACTTTCATACATTATTTAGGTGCTTTCTTTGCCTCTCCCCTCTGCTTGCTCCTCCCTCCTTCCCTGTTTGCCTTTCTCCCCCCCACCCTCTCTTCCCTTCCCAATCCTCTTCCCATCCCCCATCCCCTCTTTCTTACAGTTATGTCCAAAAAATACATTTACTTGTATTTTTTTGCTTGTGTTTTGGGACAGTTTTCCATGTCTTCCACGCTGGCCACAAAGTCAGACCTTTAACTTTTGCTTTCACTGCTCCTGTTCCAAGTTCCTGGATAACTGCTGTGGACCACCATGCAGTCGAGGGGCTCAAACCTAGGGTCTTGTGAATGCTAGCCAAGCGCTGAGCCTTGTCCCCAACCACATAGACATAATTGTGAAAGAATCAACTTATACATAGCAGAAAGCACATGAGAGTCTATAGGACTAGCGCAGGCATCATTCATATTTTCCAGAAAAAGAAACAGGTTAATTGAAGAGGCACTTTGTACCAGCTCTAGGTTTTTTAGGAAATGCTACCTCCTCTCCCTTATCCAGGATACTTATACTAAGCCTTATTCCATATGACAGGCAGTAATTGAGTGAAAGGCAGTCACAGTCAACCAGAGCCATGCACTGGCCACAAACAACTCACCATGTTCACTCTGTAGAAACACAGGGCCTTTGAGCCTGACATGTCAAGTAGTGGCAGGATAAGGACTCCTTAGGTAGGCATTGCTCAATAGCTATGGTGAGGAGAGATATCCCTGTTCTCTCTCTCTCTCTCTCTCTCTGTGACTATATTGATGTTTGTCTTTGTTCATGGCTGATTTACAAGCTCCTAAAAAAGCCTAGTGTTGGGTAGGTCCTTGAGACATGTATGTCAACATAACTGAATGAGCAAATAACAATTTAAACGCTTTCTATATGAAATAATCAGATTTGATAGAAAGTTGAATAAAGCCAGTATAGACAGCTCCCCTATCTTCCTCAAAGCTTCCCCTGATGTTGTCTCTACCCTAATGTCCTCTCATGTCACAGGGGCACTGTGATCAAAATCAGGAAGACAGAATAACTAACCTGTGGACAATGGAATTTCACCACTAACAATCCAAGATCGTCCTTTTTATTCAAACGTCCCCTGTCTGATCTGCAGCATTGTCAGTCTTTTATGGCCTTGACGCCGCTGGGGACAGTGCTGTAGTTAGCTGCTCTGTAGACAGACCTTGCACTCAAGACGACATGCCTGTGCTGCAGACGACTTCATGAGGGGCGTGAGGCTTCATGGAAAGTGAGAAGTGGATGGAGCAAGGGATACAAGGAGAATATTTAGGCAAGGAGAACCCTGAACCTGGAATCCTTTGATATTGTCTTGCTCCTTTATATCTGCAAGTAATGGGTGGCCTCAGCTGACCAGTCAAGCCTCATTACTTCACCTGGCTTCCCTACAGCATGGCAGTAACCTACCTTCCTCAGGAAAAGGATCTCTGTGCTGCTTGCCTAGCCCATCCTTCATACGCTGCCAGCCCTGCTGTTCAAGCTTTGGCTCCTTGGACATCAGACCTCATGTATCCCCTACGATCCTTTAAAAAGAGTTACTATTTTTATTTCATGTGTACATGTTTGGTGCCTGTGTGTATATGATTTATGTGCACAACTGCATTCCTGCTGCCTGAGGAGAGAGAAAAGGATGCTGGATCCCTTGCAACTGGTGCACAGTTACAGGTGGTTGTAAGCCACCACGTGCGTTCTGGGAACTGAACCTGGCACCTCTGCAAGAGCAGCGAGCGGACTTAACCTCCAACTATCCCTCCAGCTTCCCCTCCCCTCCCCATCATTTTTTATCATACTCAACCAGCCCTTCCTTAGTCTCGGAGCAGTCATACTTAACTGAATTTTTCTTGTTATTTTCATTTATCTTAGTTACTTTTTCTTTTGTTGTGAAAAAAAAAAAACCAATACTGAGGCATCTTATTAAAAAAAAAAAAAGAAAGAAAGAAAAAAGTATTTAATTTGGGGCTTACAGTTTCAGGGGGTTAAAGTCCAGGAAAGTAGAGCACGGGCATGGAGCAGGAACCCTCTTAGTCTTTCCAGACACTTCTACCAAATGAGAACCAGGCTTTCAGACACGAGCTGAGGGAGTCTGTTCTCTCTCCCACCACACCATTATAGTTTCTTAAATTCAGGAAGTACTGCATGCCAAACTCTTGACCATGCCTTCCAAGTGGGAAGCCATGTCAGCCCTGAAGCTCGTTTTGTTTTGTTTTGTTGTTTTGTTTTGTTTTGTTGTTTTGTTTGTTTGGCTTTTGTTTTGCCAACAGCACACAAGTTGGAGTTTTCTGGGAAGAGGAACCTCAATTGAGGAAATGTCTCCTTCAGATTGGCCTGGAGGCACGTCTGTGCCATGCTCTTGATTAAGGATTGATTTGGGAGGGCCCAGTTCACTGTGGGCCGTGCAAACCCCGACCAGGTGGTCCTGAATTGTTTAAGAAAGCAGGCTGAGTAGTGGTAGTGCATGCCTTTAATCCTGGCACTGGGGAGACAGAGGCAGGTGAATCTCTGGGAGTTCAAAGCTAGCATAGGCTTTAGGGTAAGTTCCAGATAGCCAGGGCTATACAGAGAAAACTTGTCTCAAAACACCCCCCGCCCCGGGGAAGGAAGGAAGGAAGGAAGGAAGGAAGGAAGGAAGGAAGGAAGGAAGGAAGGAAGGAAGGCAGGCAAGCAGGCTGAGCAAACCATGAACATTAAACAGTACTCCTCCAGGTTCCTTCTTGTTCTTGCCCTGACTTCCCTTCATATAAGACAAGATAACCACACCCACCCAAAAAAGTTGATTTTCATCATGTGACCTAATTAAGACAGAGTGGAAAAAAACTTCCTATGTTTAATCAATAAAGATGTACATTGACAGATATAAACAGACACAGAATACCAAGTAGATGTTCCATGTGTCCCTGCTGCTCAGCTTTGCTTGGAAGAAGCGTTTGATGGGGAAGAGGGAAGGTATCTGAAGAGCTCTGGAGTGGAGGCGATAATGAAAAAATGTGTTGAAAAGCACTGCTGTAGGCCAAATGGTTTCTCTTTTCCTGACTGATCTCTATTTTATGTCAGTGCCTCAAAAAAAGTATTTCAGTAGCTCCATGACAAATCCCAGATGAGTCAAGAATTAGCAAAGTTCAGACATTTGCCTAAGATCAGGGAGACAGAGAGACAGAGACAAGAGAGAGAGCGAGAGAATATGGATAGACGATATCTGTACAAGATAGGCAGACTCAAAATAGCAAAGGCCTAACCACCATTCATCCTTACATAAGTATTACTTATGTTATTATTAATCATATGCAAAGCTGGCTAGAAAGTCCACAGAAGCAAGATGAAGCAACACCTGGAAGTGAGGATGATTATAGCTGGGGACTCTCCACTTGTGCTATTGATATTAGATCCTGGTTAGACGCAAGCATGTCACTGTGAAAATCTGTGCCCTGTCACTTTTCTGACACCAGAGACAGTAAAATATAAGAAGGTGTATATTAATTGCAATAAATGTGTTAACATCCACGTTCAAGAGGCTACGATAGGAGGATCATGAGTTTAAGGATAGCCTGGACCTACATGGTGAGTTCAAGGTCAGCCTGGGCTACATAGTAGAATTCTATCCCCCCCCCCCAAAAAAGGGGGGGGTTGTTGAATGAATAAAGAAAAAAAGTAATATTTTACAATAAAAATATCTGTCAAAGCTAACCTAAATTGTTCTGTTTGCTGTTAGACCATAATCTCATTGCAATATAGGCAGCAAGGACCTTAAAAAAGAAGGAAACACTAATCATTGAACTGTAGGATAAGATCCATACCTACCACAGAGTGCAGATTCTGGGTGGCCACTCCAGTTTAATGTAGAAACTGCCTCTAGGTACTAAGCCTCCAAATACATGACGTAATAGAATTATACCCTGCATAGCTCATAGATTAAATCAGACTTAAGTTTCCCATCCATCTTGAGGTGCTTACAAAAAGGTGAGAACAGCAGTGCTGTTGTTTTAGACAGAATGGACGTGACGTGTCTGAGATAGTGAAACACTCACTGGTGGTGGGGGTGTCTTCCTATCCCTCTGTGCTCTTCTCTCCTGGGATTGCAGTGTGGCCTTGGGTTGGTCTGGGTGTATTAGTGCCTGCGCAGTAAGCACCAGTCTCTAGTTGTGTGAACATGTAGTTCTCTCTCCCACAGAAATGTTCCCTTTACTTTGAACTGGAGGATTGAACTGACAAATCTAACTACACGAAATAATGAATTTGTCTTTCATTGTTTTCTAGTGTATCCAGAAGAGAAACAATAACTCTCATCTGTATCAGGTCAGGAGTGGTCATGTACCTAAGTTTTAAGTTTCTAAACTTCCCCCATAAGCAAATTGCAATATTCACACAATCTTATTGAGTAAGAGTTAGGGCCCAAGAGAAGCTAAATTTGCTCCAAAGAGGTCCATTTTTCTAGAAACAACCAGAAATAGGCAAGAATGGTGATGTCACCAGCAAGCCCTCTTTTTCTTGTTCCCTTTGTTACGGAGCAAGCCAGTGCAAATAAACCAAAAAGTGTGCATCTCAGAAACTGACAGCACCCCCCACCCTTTTATTCTTTCCCCCTGCCCCTCTGGATGCTTCAAAACATAGCCTGTTCTCTCTTGTGTTAAATGGATGCTTAGGTGTAGGGTCAAGTATGTTTTTCTCTGAATTACAGGTTTTGGAATTACGTCAAATGGCTTTTTCGTCTGCCTTTGCTTTGAGTTATTCTTTTTCCCCCACCTGAAGCTTATAAAACTTGATAAAGTAAAGGTTAACATTTTAAACTGGATGGACACACGCACATACACACACACATACACACACACACACACACACAGCCTGTCTGAGCAAGGCTGCTCTCCAGCCCTCTTCATCAGAAAAGGTGGGTGCTTCAGGGCTTCTAATTACTAGCTTTCTGCCTCCTAGCACTCAGCCTTGAAGAACCCTCTCAGCAGGAGATCCATATACTACAGACACTCCACTCCACCCACTGAGTGACCTAATGTAATTATTCCAAATTGAAAGTCACTCCAATGCCAGCAGGAATGGATATCTTAGCTTGCCACCCTGAGCCATTTTGGAGTCACCTCCTTAGATACTACCCTTCTGCATCTCACCAGAAGCAGACGACCAGGTCCTCTGATACACACACACACACACACACACACACACCAGTCAGACGACCAGGTCCTCTGATACACACACACACACACACACACACACACACACACACACACACACACACACCAGTTTGCTTTGGAGGACCCTGCATGTGAAATCTGTCCTTGGTTCTTGCACTAAAAAATAAACAAAAAGAAAAGTGTTTATGTTTCTTTCTACCTTCTTGAAGGCAGGCCTGCCGCAGCCCCTCAGTGGAGATTCTGTTTCTGCTGCTGCTTCTCTCAGCCACTTGGGAATACCTCTGGAGCATTTTGTAAAGTACAGCAAACCATTGCGTTTGGCTTCCTTTGTAAGTGGGCTTGCTGTCCCAGGAATGTTGAGCATGCTGTCGGACAACCCCAATTTAGTCACATTGATTATTCCTCCTGGATGCCTATGAATGATTGCAATAGTCCACCTGAAATTAGAATTGAAATTGTATGTAAATCAAAAAGAAGAACTGGCCAGGCGTGGTGGTGCATGCCTTTAATCCCAGCACTCCGGAGGCAGAGGCAGGAGCATTTCTGAGTTCAAGGCCAGACTGGTCTACAAAGTGAGTTCCAGGACACCCAGGGCTATACAGAGAAACCCTGTCTCGAAAATCCAAAAGGGAAAAAAAAAAAGAGCTGGATTCAAAAGGAGATTTGGGGAAGGGATGTTTTTGGGCTGGGTAGGTGGAGGGGGGTTGTGCGTGTGCATGTTGGGGACTCTAGAGTCCATTTATATATTTTTTTCTTGCCGATAGAATGACAGAATATATTCCAAATCTCAAAAAGGCATGGTGTCCTTGACGTTAAAAGTTCATAAAAGATAGCAACACTGGACAAAGCTGGATCCTCCTGATCTTTGAACTTGGACTAAGCAGAGAACCTCATGCCATCATTTCTTAGTTGTGTGGCCTTCATGGGTTTTGAGCTTCATAGGGGAAAACAAATAGTCACCTTTCTCTGGACCAGCATGCAGTGAGTTACATCCCTTTTGAAACTGTAGAGTTGGACCAGGATAGCCCTCCAGACAACCATTAGAATGATGAACCAGGTTGTTCTTTGTTTATCCCATGGAAGGAGGACCAGAATCACCCCCCCTGCCCCAAAACAAGAGAATATTAACCCAAATTGGGGCTAAGTGGGAGGCTAGGATAGTACAGTCCTTTTAAAGTGGTTTGGACTAGAACACATTGTACAGCTTATCATAAACACTTAAGAAAATGACAGGTGCTATTAATTAGTTATAATTGAATTGATTATGAGTTAAAGTTAAGCTTCTGCCTTATTTCAAAGTCATCTCAACACTGTCATATAATTGTCGTCTCCACTTCTGTTTCTAAGTTTGCAGCAGCTCTGGGTGAGGAGCCTGTAACCCTCTTCACCTTCTGGGTGTCCTGAAAGCCACATTTATCTCCCACCCGACCCTGTCTGAGGCCTTATGGAACAGGACCCTTTGGGAGTATGAATAGCATGCTGTAAGAAGGCAACAGTGGGCTGTGGGACACTGGGGCCCTATCTTCTGCCTGTAATCTCTTAAAAGGAGCAACTGCTACTCAGCTCTTAGGTGCCTGGAGATGAGGCAGCTGGCTACATAGTGCTAACCTGGATGTAGGCTGTGACTGAGTAGGGTCTAAGGAGACTGGGCAAACAGATAAATCAGGGGCTGCAGGGGCAGGCAGGCAGAATTTCCTTGAAGTGACAGCAGGTGGAGGACTGGGAGGCAGGGAGGTAGGAAGGAGCCTGGGATGATGGAGAAAGAGGGGCATTAGAAACCGGAGACAAGGGAGGATGCAGCCCCCAGCAGCTTGGAAGCACCACACTTGGCTCCTGCCAGACTTTAAAGTTCCCCACCTCCTACCTCTGCAGCCTGAGCCCACCTGCCTCATCTGAAGCATCCAAAGAAGTCCTAAGACTCGCCCTTGGCATGCTTCCTCCAGATTGTTCCACCAGCCATGTTTTCTGGGCAAGCATTGTGGGTGCACTGCTGAGCCCAGGCTTCGGGGACTGCTCTGCTGCAGCTTAGGAGGAAAGGATGGGAGCCTGTGCAAGAAGGAGGGAAGGGATGGGAGCCGCCAGCATCCCTCAGCTGCCCTGGCTTAGTGGCCAGGCTGTGGAGGATGCCTTGCTGTGTGTGGCTCTAGTGCATTCTGAGCCAGGATGCTTTCCTCCTCCCTCCTTCCCCACTTCACTGGCTTGCTGCTGCTTGGGAAGGGTTGGCTCCCGCCACCCCATAAGGAGCCTGTAATCTGGGTATCTGAAAATGATGCTTACATAAAGCTGAGCTCAGCTGGAGAAACAGACTGAAAACGGGGAGGTTCTTTTGTTCAGTTTCCTATTGTAGAGCCATCTTTCTCTCCTGGCCTCTGGAGGTCTCTGGCATAGGGAGAAGACTGTGGGGGCCCACACACTTCCCTGGCTGCCTCCTCCTCCTCCACCTGTGTCTTGGTCTTGAGGCAGGAGGTTGCTCTCAAGTGGAGAGAGCTAGCTGTTACCTGGGATGCCCCTGAGTGCCCTGTAGCTCCAGTTTCCATGGTTTCCCTGCCCACTCACAGGAAATGTAACTCATACACGTCTGCCAGAAGCAGTTTCCTCCCAGCAGCCAGCATGGATCCACATCCCAGGCTGGATGAGTTCATGTCTGGGTTAGGAGATCGACGGAGACCTTAGCGAGGAGCTCTTGATTTGATATCCCCAGTGACTCCACCTACTCCTCCCATGAAAATTGCCCAAAGTTTGCTCCTATAGTCACTGGGCTTCGGGGTTTGATATTTCTTTGGTGTGTGGTGTTAGAACTCCAGGCTCTGTCCTGACTGAGATCCAGTGTGAAATAAACGTCGTGGTGACATTTCTGTTACAGAGTGCCTCAGCATAGGCTTGGTGCTGTTTTCAGTTCTTGGCCTCCGTTAGCACTTTTGATACACCTAGCCAGCAAGGATGTTATCTGAAGTCAGCAGATGCACGGACTTGTTGTGAGATTTTTCCATTGTGCACAGCCGGATGTACCATGTTAGTTTAAATTAGGTTGAGTTGAGCCAGTCTAGGTCCTTACCTCTGCCTGTCCAGATGTGCTCGGTAAAACTTCTCCATGACTGTATCTACCACCAAGAGTCAGATGTGGTTGAGTCTTGGATGTAACATTCACAGAATTTAAATTTATTTTGCATAAATCCTGTAAGATAGAAGGTAATAGATATGAGGCCTAGTATGTGACTTATAAGCAGGAACAATCAAGTAATTTGAAGTAAATTAACAACCGAGTGTTATATCCATGGACTGGACATTTACATTCATCTCTGTCTTAGTGATTGAATGCACTTGGCAAAATAGCTGAACTTCCCTAAGGCTCAATCTTCACATCTTCAAAGTGTGTTTGGTGTAGAAAATGGACTTGAAGCAGTTAGCATTAGGGCCTGACAGTGCTAAGTTAGGCATGGTATAACACAGGTGACACAGTTTCAGTACCAGGGCGAAGCAGAGGATCAGAAGCCTGAATCTTTGTTGGGCTCTCAAAAAAAAAAACCAAAACAAAACAGACACTGCCATCCCCCCAACCCCCCCCCAACCTCCCCAACCCCCCAAAAAGTAGTTTGGAGCTATAGTTTTGGTAAGCATTTCTTTGGTTATATGGATAAGTGTCCTAGGGATTCAGCCATACTTCTTTTCTGAAATTGACCGTAGATCTTCTCTGCTTACATGCATGCATTAAGCACATGCAATATGTTCATCTGTCCCATGTATACATGCTTTTAAATGTCACCTTGTTAATTGGGTGTGCCAGGAGAGCTAATATTTCTGTTCTGTGGCTTTGTTTTGACTGAACCATTGAAAGGAAGCTGCAGACATGAGTCTAATTTACCTTTGTCTCCCTTTTTACTGATTTTTCTTTCAAGCTTCTGTTACTTTGGGCTAGGTATCAGCTACTTTTTTTCCTTATGGCTTTACCCAGAGCCACACATTAGGTTGTCAAGCCATGAACATCTTAAAAGCTGGTCTGGATTTTCAGTATTTGTCCACGACCATCCTGGTAATCTGAAACCAGTGTGTATATCACAGTTAGAGCCCTTGAAGACCAGACCTTCTGGACCAGATAGGATTGGTCCAGAAAATTACAGGAAGAGTGAGTGATGATGGAAACAACATCTACCAGTGAAGAACTTTACAGACCACGGGCTACTTAATCAGTGCTGTCACCCTGTCTCCGTTGGTTTCCATTGCTTGTTATTACAGAGAACACACCGCAGTGCTTCTGCCTTTCATGTTTTCATTTCTATATTCCTTCCTCTGTTCTTTTGTTTTGTTTTGTTTTGTTTTCATTTGATGTTCCAGGGATCAAACCCAGGGGCTTTCAGATGCCTATTAAAAGCTCCATCACTGAGCCCCAGCCAGCCATTTATCTCTCAGTATTTTGAACAGCATGGATTTAAGAGTTAGCTTAATACTGTAGGTTAGGTTCCAATGTTGCTTAGTAACATAGAGATGGATCTGGGGGGAAAACAATTTTTTCATTCTAAACTATTTTGTTTTTAATTTTTGAGATTGTAATTTAATTACATTTGTCCCTTCCCTATTTTCCCTCTAAACCCTTTTGTATACCCTTCTCCACTCACCTCCAAATTTGTGGCAAATTGTTATTGTTTGCATTAAATGTATTGTGTAGGCACATATACTCCTGAAGCACAACCTGTTGAGTCCATGTAATGTTACTTGTATAAGTTCTTTCAGGGCTGCCGATTCAGCACTGGACAACCCTCTGTGGTGTCTTCTCTAGGGAGGATAACTCCTTCCACGCCCAGGTTTACTTCTCAGCCTTAGTGCTTTGTGTAGGGTTGAAGCCTTGTGGGCCTTTCTCCATCCAGGTTGGCCTGTTCCTTGGTGTCACCTTTATTCAGCTCGCATTTGGGCAGTCATGTTGAGACTTTACAGACAGAGCTTCTGATGCTGCTAGGAAATAGCAGTTTCACAGCAAAGTTCCGGAGCCTCTGGCTTCCTCTGCTGGTTTCCTCCACCTCTTCCTCAGTGCTTCCCGAGCCTTAGATAAGGGACTGTCTTGTAGACGTATCCACTGGGTCTGGGCTTCACATCTCTGCATTGATCAGTTGTGATTTTCTACAATATTCTCTGTTGCAAACAAAAGGTTTCTTGATAAGGAGTGAGAACTACATTTATCTTTGTGTTAAGGACAAATGTTTATAGGTTGTTATTAGTGATTATGCTGGTTTAGTAAATTAGAAATCGTAGATTTTCCCTTGGTAACCATGATTTCATTAGCCCTGAGTACTTAGCTAGGTTGTTTTTATAAACTTCCTATAAACGTTCTATAAACTTCATGGCTCCCATTTTGTTAAGCAGCCATTCTTTTATGTTGGACATCATTATTGAGTTTCCAGACTCTTTATAACATAATTATCATTTTACTATAAAATGAATTTAGCATCGTGTAGACATGATGTTGACAATACAGCAACAGTGGCTCACATTCCTCCTGCCAGGCTGTAGGAGCGTCCACTGCTTCCTCCTTTTACACTTGTGCATTTGCATTGTTTTTCTGTATTCAAGTGAAGAGCCATTAGGATATGCAATCCTGAGGTGGCCTCCACTTCCTAACAGCATGCAGACCAGAAAGAAGCCCTTCACCAAGTAATCTAAAATTACCTGATAGTAGCCAGGGGAGGTGGCACACACCTTTAATTTCATCATTAATGGTCTTTGAAGCACTTGGTACTTGGTTTTTCACAAACAAAAGAACTGGGAGTCTTTAGATTCTCAGGAACACTTGTAACCTGACAGGGTAGTCATAGAGACTGCGTATCACGGAGAACTGTGCAGTGAGAGCCTCAAGAAGAGGCCTCTGTAGGATTAGGTGCTATATTAAGTAAATTTATTTGTTTGTTTGTTTGTTTGTTTGTTTGAAACAGGGTCTCATTATGTAGCACTGGCTGTCCTAGAACTTATTATGTCAACCAAGCTGACCTTGAACTCATAGAGATGTACCTGCCTCTGCCTTTGCTGGAGGGCCCATTGAGCCATCTTGCCAGCCATATATATATATATATATATATATATATATATATATATATATATATATATATATATACATACATACACATACACACATACACACATACATATACATACACAGACATATATCTATACATGCACACACACGTATAAATAAGTGTCAATAATTCATTGGAGGTGTTCTAGAAAATAGAAGATTTTGAAAATAAAAGAAAAATTATTAATTCTATAATGCATCCATGATCACAATGGGTATTCAACTGTATTTCCCTTAGTTATCTATAACTGATTCTGTAACTCCCACTAGATATTGATTCATGATAATGCACTGTCTATACCATTTTATATCCTCTTCATATAATATATCAACACATCATGGTTGTTGTGTGATTTTTTTTTTTCAAATACAAATTTTTGGTTACTGAATAGTATCTTGTCATGAGAACAGAAAGGTGATTGTTAACTGTCTACAATGATAAATTTATTCCATTTATTCCATTTTCTTTTTTTCTCCTTCCTTCCTTTTTTCCTTTCTTTCTTCTCTTTATCCCTTCAGATAGAAACTATGTCTCATGATAAGCCCAGGCTGGCCTTGTACTTTGACCCTCCTGCCTCAGCCGTGTGGACCACATGTCTGGCATTTTTTCTTTTTTAAATGAACATGAAACATATTGTTATGTTTTAATGTACATTCAGATTACTGTTTTCTCTGGACAGATTTTCTTAAAAGAGCACAGACTTTGTCTTCAGAGCTCAGGACCCCTTGGTCCTTTGCATCTGTGAAGGTGTCTTAATACTGAGCTACATTCCTAGCTCTTGGGATTTTTGAGATAGAATCTTACTGTATAGCTCAGAATATTGTCAAATTCATGATTTTCCTGCCTTTGCCTAAGAAAACATTCCTAATTTGTGCTTGAATATCTTAAACAACAAACAAACAAACAAACCCAACAGCACTAGTGTTTTTGTTTCTTGCCCTTTAAAGGCTGAGGAACACTCGGGATTTTTGAGGGCTTTCTGCTATTCCTCCCAAAGATGGAAGGAGGAAGACCTCAGACCCAAATCATCATGACCAAATTAATTAAAGCAAACAATAAGTTAAAGCAAGCTTTTAAATTTGTGTACAGGAGCTACTTCCCATAAGACAGACTCACAGAGGTCAGCACTGGACGTGAGGAGTACAAAGCTTTTCTAGCTCAGGAGTAGGGCACTTACAAATATGGGATTTGTCAGGCAAAATAGGTAGAGTTATAGGAGGTCATAAGCATAACAAATTATTCCTAACAACCTCCTAAAACAAAGACATGCTTGCAAGGTGGGCATAATAAGGTAATAAGACAACAGGTAGTTATAGGTGGCCATATAGCTCTTTTGAAATGAAGGTAGGGTTGCAAGATGGTCATAAAGAACTTTTTAAAATGAAGACATGGTCGCCATGCCTGGAACATGTAGTACAGAACCATTTGTAGTTAAGGTTACAGACGGGGCATAATATAATCCTTGCAAAACAGAGGTTTAGTCATAAACACGAATGAACCAGGTTTGCCTTTACAGCTAAGATCGTTTTTTAAGGCTAAAATGGAGGCAGGGTGGTTCTTCCTTCCACCCCCAGGGAACCACTAAGCTAAGCAGCACCTGCTGTTGCTCTTCCACATCCTTCCCTCTCACAGCACACTGGTCGTGTGTCCCATCAGCATGGCTACATTTGCTGTTGACCTGAGCAAGAAGGGAGAGGGTCAGTTCATCAGGAAAGGTGTGGTTGTACAGTGTAGATGAAACTCGGGGAAGATGAACGAAGCCCCTGAGAGGCAGATCTGAAGGGCCTTTAGCTCTCCACTGCTCTCTGGAAGCTTCTGGAAATGCACTATGATGTCTATTTGTTGGGGGAAAAAAAAGTGCTAATTTTATTTTTAGATCAATATCTACTATATCAAAACTCCTTGATCAAAACACAGCTAGGGATGTAGCTCAGTTGGTAGAGTGCTTGTATAACATGCCCAAGCTCCTAGCTCTGGATACATCATGATTGATGGTACATCTCTAAGCCCAGGGGATATTGAAACAGGATGGTCAGAAATTCAGGGTCAGCCTTTGTTACACTTTGAGTTTGAGGCCACCTAGGCTACATGAGACCCTGCCCCCCAAACAAAAACAAAAGATCCTTTTTATCACAATACAGGTCTTTTTCAAAACAAATAAGTATATATATATAGCTCTTTATATATTTTAGGTTTATATCTAGTCTCCCATTTTTTAGCTATGGGCTTCTCTTTCTTCTAGGCATTGGTTTTGGTACTGTGCATATAGCAGTGCGCTTTACCCAGCTTCCATTATAAAGCAGGGATATAGACCTGGATCTGATGAGGAACACCTCTAATCCCAAGAGGTAAAGGTATGAGTCAGGAATTCGAAGCCAGCTTGGTCTGCATTAGATCCTGTTTCCTCCCAATTAGAAAAAAAAGTAATATATAAACCCCAAAGAAATGTAAAATGCCAGTGGTGATACATACTTCAGTGGAGCATAATAAAGCAGCATGAGCTGACGGAATAAAGGGCACATTGCTATTTTAGATAAAGTGGTCCAGTAGCAAATACAAATTAAGAAGTCTTCTGTTGGTTGCGATGATTGCCTTCGCTACCGAGTGCCTGAGTCGGCCTGCTGTGTGGCTTCGGACTTCCCTTTGAGCCTATCTGATTGCCAAGTCCTTTCAGCCTGTGATTTGATCTGAATGTTGATTTGTGAGGAAGCAGAGACACATTTCCTTCATAAGAGAGTGTGCACGGAGGCAGAGTTGCTGTCCTAATGGCAGGACTGATCCTGCTCTGTTTAGAGTGCCTTGCCAGTGACCAAGAAGTCCTCTGCGTTTCTAATCCTAGAAGGAGAACACACTTGACCAACTCCTGATGAAACAGTGAGACGGACGTTAGGTGAATATGCTGTAGTTCTGTTAAGAGCCACCTGTTATGTCTTCAGAAAGTGCTCTATGCGGGGCAACGGATTCACACGCTAACTAGCTGCACACACCCCGCCTGATGCTGGGAAAACCGATTCCTTTGTGTTTCCAGCAGCCTGCAAAGCTGTGCCCTGCTTTTCATCCCAAGTTGTGCTGCGAGTTACTTAACATATGTTTCCTTACACTCCTGTTATTGAGCACATATGCTTTGGCCCACAATCACAAGCGCAGAGACAGGTTAAAAGGACATGGCCTCCCCAGGGGGTGGTATTCTTGTTCCTTTAGATGGTGTATTCTTCCTAATGGCCCCTTGGGAGCATGTGGAGAAAGTTCCTTGTCTATTTGGTGGTAGTTTATGTGTGTACATGTGTACCTTGTTTCCCTGAGAGGGGAGGAGATAGGGAAGAAGCAAGGGCAAATGGAGAGAACATGGCTGTTCCAGGTTCATCTATGTTGGACATAAATTGAGGTTGGGCTATATTAGGTGAGATTATAGTCTCTAGCAGATCTTACTGATTGATGAGAACCGCATTGATGCAGTAATTATTTTATTAGTCCAATTACACACTTCTTTTAGACGCCTTTATATTTTATCTGCCGTATCTGGGAGCGTCGCATTAAGAGTCTCCTTTTACGTGATTGATTTTTGGATGTATGTTTCAGAAAGTACTTGGCACACAAGAGAAAAGTCTCAGGATTTGAGAGAGGGAAAGATCTGAGAAAGGATGCTGCGTGCCCTTCAGCCTAACTAAAGGATAGCTCTTGGGTTTGTACAGCATAAAGCATTCTTCCTGACTGTGGTGTTTGCTGTCTGTTTTGAAGCTGTTACTCCCCCGGTTCCCAACAGTGTCTCCTGGTTTTGACCCGTATGTTAACTGAGAATGTAAATGGTCCTACTGTTTCTGTGACAGTGAGTGACTGCTTCCTTTCATGTCACACTCCAGTGACTCTGCAGTGGAAGGAGAGGGTTTGGAAAGTTATTTTGGAAACATTTGAATCTGATGCCAATCACCTGAATTTGACTTTTCTTACAAAGCTTGGCCAGCCAACCTTTGGAGACTCATTTAGAACCCACCCATCTTCTCTGTTTCCATCCTATGTCTTCTTCTGAATGTTGAACATTCAGCCATGGGGTGATGCAGGTGATGTAGTACAGTTTATAGAGAATTGTGAGCATAGACCAGTAGGCTGATGCTGATAGCAGATGCTACAGGAAGATGTCGAACATGGTGACATGGTAGGGAAGCACCAGAGTCTGGGTTTTCCTAAGAGGGTTGAGCATAGCTTTCAGGGGGAAACAATGTCTTTGTAGTATCACAGTAGGAGTTTATTGGACAGAAGATGGCGGGAGCAAAGGCATGTTGGCCTCACTGTATGTGGCTGATTTATTTGTCAGGGACCAGGAGTGCTAGAGACAGAGCTTCAATACTGTTTCTGCTGGGGCAGCCTAGGGGCTTTCTTTAGAGGCTTCTACTTTGAAAGGAATCCTGGATTCACCACAGAAAAGAATTTCAGAATGACTCAGTGTGAAGCAAGGTTGAAATCTAGCATAGTTTTAATGCAGACATTAGGGCAGGAGAGATATACCTTGGTGAAGGACAGTATGTACACACCAAGACGTGGCTTTAGGTTCTCAAAAGAGAGCCTACAGTTGGTCATGGTGGTCGAGGCATGTAACCATGTAACCTAGCACTTGGCTGATAGAGGCAGAAGAATTAGCAGTTCAAGTTCAACTTTGCTTAACGGCACTGCAAGTTTAAGGCTCAGAGACAGACAGAGACAGCACTGATTGAAATACCTTGGCAATAGCTATATGTCCCTACTATTTGGGTAGCTTCTGAAGTTACATTGTTAAGAGCGTTTCTAAGAAACTTCATTTTTTTTTTTCTTTTTTTCTCTCTCTCCCATCTTCTGGCTATTCTCCCACCACTTCTTTTTGTATTTTCCTTTCTTTCTTCTCCATCCCCCAATAAATGAGATCATAAGGAGATTCTCAGATACAGGTTTATCGCCCAAACAGGAGTAGAATTCGATTCAAAGGTACCCCCTATTTGAGACCTCATCTAGACTCTGGAGTGAGGGGCTTCTTGCCCTTGCCCCTAAGTTTCCCTTGTCTTTCTGTTCTGCCTCACACAACCCAGACAACACCTGGGTTTAAGTGTAACATCTATTTGTATTTAAGGTTAGAGAATGTGGGTTGTGGTTCATTGTGTAGAGATAGGGGATATCACTCCTGTGCTCTCCTCAGCAACACCCCAAATCCTAATTCATTCTGGTGGTAGAAAAGAAAACCCACTGGATACTTGATAAGTGCAAAAATAGTGCAGGCATTGGCCAGACCTCAGTGGCCAGAGCACTTTAGGGATTTATCCCAGGGTCTCTGTTCTGTCTTTTGATGTGTTGATGGCATAAGCACAACTTTGGTGGGAATGTGCTGTTTTTAGCAGCTTTATGCCCCAGTCCCTTAACCACAAGTGTCTTTTTCACAGTGATTACAACTCACTTCCTGCTATCAAATCCAGCCTGATTATCTGGGTCTTGTGGTCACTCCAGAGCACTCTGACTGGAGGAGAGATGGTGCTGGACAGAGTCAGGCTGACGTGGGCCTCATGGTCTGGGAGCTGGTTGCTGGTTCCGGATCATGGAAACTAGAGTGAGATGCTTTGAGTGTCGTGCACATCCCCACCTACACTTTTCAAGGGCTGGGCTCCTTTGTAAACACAGATGATTTCCCCATCTTTGTAATGGTTGTAGAGAAGCCAGACATATCATTATCATTTTTGGTAGATCCCCTGGAGAGAGGAACCTGCTTTCTTGTAGTTACCCAAAGAGTGAAATATATGGAAGATTCCAGATATAACTTAAGTCACGTATCCCTTGAGTAGCATGCTCTGAAGTCTCCCCTTTTCATGCTTTGTCCCAGCTACTGTGTAATTGTCTCTTGGTCCAGTATATCCATGCTGTATGCCATATGCACCAGTTAGTCCCTTCATGGATCGAGTGTTAGACTTACTGTAAATGATACTTTAGTGCTTGTAAAAGAATGGCCACTTTACTTAGTTATGACTCCAAAGATGGTAATAATGGTGCTGCCAACTAGAGTATGACAAAGAGAAGCCCCACAGTGTTTCTTTCAAGTGGGTAAATATTATTGGCTTAATAAAAGATTCCTACAACCCCTGAGGTTCTAGGATTCCACACCAGAGTAAAACCTTTTGAATGAGACCTCATTTACATATTTTAAGTGTTCTATTTCATTACTATCAATTATTGATCTTTATTATATTAATATAAGTATTAATATTTATTGTCTAATTGAGACATTAGACTTTATCATAATAATTTTAGTCATTTCTCAGGGCCTTGGACCATATCCTGTGTCAATAAGGAGGGACTTTTAAGCGATGCAAGCACTTTTCCTATCATTTTATCCAATATGACGCTGACATCATAGTGTATAGGAAGTGCTGAGTGGTAGGAGTTCTCCACCTTCACAGATTTTACAGGAGAAACAATTAGGATAACAACAATAATCTCTAGTACTAGTATATGTGTATATAACAGATACATAAAGAGCTCTCTCTGCTTGCTAAAAGGTGAAGGGAGACCTCAAACACTACAGTCCTTACTATTGAGGTGTCTTTCTTGAGGGTGCGGAGCTCTCAGGACCCTCAGTGGGACTTCAGGCAATGGTTAGCTTTTCTGTTTCTTTTCCATGTCCCCCCCACCCCCACCCCCCGTTGAGTATCTCACCAAATGGGTACAATTCTAGCCCTCAGTGTGTATTTTTCAAAATTCCACATGCTCCTTGGATCTAAGCCACCTTCCTCAGCTGCTGTTTAACCAAAGCAGCAGCAATCAGGGTGATTTTGACTAGAAGCTGTCACGAAAAGAAATCTTGAGGTGTCATAATTAAGACAAGTGATTACCTAACTGATAGCTATTTTAAGAAATATTAATTTTCATTTTGCCAAATGCAGAGTTTGGTTTTTCTTTTTCTATCCTTGTTTCACCCACTCAAACTTCAATACATAAAATAACTTCCTGCTGAGTGAGTGACGGCGTTTGACTGTCATTGATAGTTTCATTCCATTGGACAGAAAGGGAGGGGAACACTGGAAGTCTTTCCAGATTGGGAGGGTCGGTCATGAGGCTGTTTTTTCCCAGGTTAAAAATACTTGCCTGCTTCAGGGAATGCCATTGAATCTGTCCCTTGTTCTATTCCTTGAATAAAACTTCACACACACATCTTGTGAAAGCCTCCACCTACTGCCTCTGTCACTGGCTTCACGCAGCCAGACGCGGTCTTCAGATATGGGTGTTCACCTGACATCCTTCTCAGATGGGAGAAGAGGGTCCTTATACATCTTCAAAGTTAACAATGATCTTCTCCTGGGAAGATGTTTCCTTTGAAGAGCTGTTCGTTCACAGGCTTTTAGGAAGGGAGAAAATTGTTTTAATGACCTGTTATTAGAAATATCTACTATCATCAGGCTTATTTTCATCTTTCAAATCCCTTTCAAATTCATGGGAAGAAATGACAGTAACATTCCCCTGGGGAGTGAGAATGCATGGGGAAGGAGTTGGCCTGGGCTGACTTCTGCCAGCCGTATTCAATTTTGCCAGGGTTATTTTTGCCCTTGGCAATCTTCTTCCTCCCTAATTGCAGGGCCATATGGTGCTTTGCGGTCCCCCTCACGCCTGACAACACACACACACACACACACACACACACACACACACACACACACACACACACACACGAGTATGCACTTCCCCTCCATTCAGTTTTTATCTTCTGTTGCACAATTTCCTGGCCGTGGTGCTAAGGCTCAGCAGACTCAATCCTAGAGGCCTAGATTTGCAGTTTCCAAATCTTAAACATAAGAGGTGAAGAAGCCTCTAGCAGATGACTGACTCTCCAGTGACTAGGATTAAAGATGTTGGGTAAGATACAGCAAAATTTGACAACTGAGTTTTGGAGGTGGCCAGACATGGATTCAAAGCCTGGTACATACTGGTCATCTTCATCAATCTCAGAAATGGCACAGTGAACATTTCCTGAGGT
This sequence comes from Mus minutoides, assembly GCA_902729485.2. Classification (NCBI taxonomy): domain Eukaryota; kingdom Metazoa; phylum Chordata; class Mammalia; order Rodentia; family Muridae; genus Mus; species Mus minutoides. The sequence continues at coordinate 136,886 of LR750527.1, forward strand.
CCTACTGTGTACCAGTGCTCCCAGCACTGTGAACTAATGTCCTGATCTCCTGTATTTATCATGCTCATTCTCAAGAGACTGAATCTAGGGGCACTTGCAGAAGTCACATAGCTCAGGCCAGTTTCTAACTGCAGCCTTATTAAAACTACATTCTCAATTATTATTTCAGGTGTCTTTTAAAATAATTTTATGTATTTATTTACTTATTTATTGTCTTACGTGCATCGGTGTTCTATGTGTGTGTATGTCTGTGTGCTGTTGTCAAATTCCTTGGAACAGGAGTTACAGACAGTTGTGAATTGCCATGTGGGTGCTGAATTGAACCCAGGTCCTCTGGAAGAACAGCCAGTGATTTTAATAACTAAGCCATGTCTCTATCTCTATCTCAAGTGTCTTATTGTCTGTACAGGTGGTGTATGTATGTTTGGGGAGGTTACCTTGTGCATACACAAGTGGAAGCTATAGGTGGATGGCAGGTGTCTTCCTCAGTTGCTCTCCATTCTGCATGTGAATGGATGTGTCCATGTCACAGTATTTGGATAGAAGTCAGAGGACAACTTGCAAGACTTTGTTCTCTTCTTCCACCATGTGGGTCCCACAGGTCAAGTTCAGTCTGTCAGGCTTGGCACTGAGCACCTTTCCCTGTTAGGCTGGCCCTCCAGCTTACTTTTTAAGTCAGGGTCTCTCACTAAATAGAGCCCACTAATTTCCTAGACTGAGGGCCAGCAAGCTCCAGCCATCTTCCTGTCTTCAGCTTTTCCAGTACTGGAGATATAGACATACATCACTGTGCCCAACTTTAAATGGTGCTGGAGATAGAAAATCGGATTTTCATGCTCCTGTGACAAGTACATCACGGAGGCATCCCCCTGAATGATTTGTTAAACTGACCCTTTTTGGTGTATCCTATGGCATAACACAATCTGTGAGTAGGATTGTGCTGTGTGTGTGTTTTAAAAACAGTTGTTGTTGGTTATCACCAGATTCCTAGGGCCTGGAATCTAGGGGCAGCTCAGCCGAGCAATTGTGGCTTAGGGAGGTTGGGTAACTTTCAATGATGCTGCCAGGCTTCAGTGATTTCAAGGTTTTGCTATGGACCACTTCCAAGCTGGTGACCAACCGTGAATGTTCTTCATAGTCAAAGTAATAAATTAGCAAAAGCAATGTAAGCATCATGGGCGATTATAGGTCGTGTGGGCAGGGTTGGGTTGGATGGGTCTTATACTTCGGGTGGTGTCATCAAAGGTTTCAGGTTTCAGTTTTAGTGATCTGTCTTAAGTGATATTAAACCAAGAAGTGGTCGTAACTACATGGAAAATTCCTTGATCAATGCTCTGAGAATACTTTGATAGAGATGTCTTAGGAGCTGCCTCTTGAGGGAACATTTGGTCTTGTTAAGAGGACTGTGTACACATGTCCCTCTCTGTGGGCTTTCTGAAGAGTCTTACATGTTATGCTCTTAGACACATTGAATTTTAAAATATATTTTTGAGAGAATGATGCTGGGATGACATGTTTTTTTAGGAAGTAGACATTTAATGACACTTTAAAATTGCATTTTGAAATTTGTGAATTTTGTATGATAGTAGAAACACTGAAAAGCTATTGTAGTCTGGTACATAGTGGTTACAAGCAATGAAAATAACTTTAGAATTCGAGTCTGAGCATCTAAGCATGCTTCTATTAACATACGGCTCCCTCCTTGGATGCTGCACACTCGCTGTAAGCTTGGAAAGTAGTATTACCCCGTGCAGCCTCTGGGCCTCTGACCATTGACGTCACCCCCTCTTATCACTGTTCGTTCCTTCAGCGCCTTCTATAGGCTCTTTCCCCAGTTAGGTCTTCAGTTCCTTGTGGGCTGAATTAAGTCCACTAATTTGAAATAATACCAAACCAGTCACAAAATAGACAGTCTGTGTGTGCCAGAGTCTATTCTAAGCACTGTGGAGAGGGCCCCTCAACCCCCAACCTAAGTTTACCTTTCAGTGGAAGGAGACACAAGGATAGTCTGTGCTACCACATGCTGCAAAGGAAATAAACAGACATGTAGAGAGTCTGGAAGGGGGCAGTGTGTCCTTCTGAACCGTGGACACCATTGTGGTACTATAAAGGGAGACCAATGAAATAACTGTAGCCATACAGGGACCTGTCTGCCAGGAAAAGGGGAGAGAACCCAAATTAAAGAACCTTGACCGGGTAGCAGTACCCAGACTATTCTCTGACAGACCAAGTAGCCCAGAGCTGACACTGCAGGTAGGGTCATGGTCACCTGAACATAGATTCCTTCTCTGACTCACCATGCCCCCATGCCATTGGCTGCTTCTCACTTGTTGCTCTGCATCCTTCCCTTCCCTCTTATTTCCTTCTGAGCTCTCTAGTATCCTAAGCTTTGCTATGTAAATGAGGTTGACATTAAACCCCTGGTACTGGTGCCTCCACCTCCTGAAGAGGATTACAGATGTGTACCACCACACCTGCCACATGCAGTGCTGAGGTTCAATCCCAGGGCTTTGCACATGCTCATCCAGGACTCCATCCCTAAGCTACTAGCCCTGCCTTGCTTTTTTTTTTTTTTTTTTTTTTTTAAATAAACCTTGTGCCTCAAGTCTGAGCTGCCATGTTCCCTCAGGAACCATTCTCACATGGAAGAGGTAGAAAATTGAATGCTTTCTCTGCCAAAGGATTTTTCCCTGAAAGACATGCCTAATACTTGTGCATAGGTATTATGGGTTAGATTGTAATGCCTGGACGCTGTAGCTGCAAAGCAGGCTACATAAGTTGTTTCTGTTCCAGTGTTTGACATGGCTCTGGGAATTAAAGTCCTGTTGCTAAGAAGGGATGGGAGGGTGACGTTAAAAATCCAGGCCACAAGCATCACGTGTGAAGCTTTGGGTGTGTTCAAGGCCACTGTTTCTGGAAAGGAAGCCTGAGAGCAAAGCGAGAGTGAGGTCAGAAGTCTTTGGTATGGTTTTGCTTTTATTTTAGTCTTTAAATTTATTATGCATTATCCTTAAAAAAATAAAATAAAATAAAAAATAAAACGTGTGCATGCCAGGGCACAAGTAGATAAGTTGTCAAGCCAGTTCTTTCTTTCGACCATGTGAGGCCCAGGATTTGAATTCAGGTTGTTAGCTTGGTAGCAAACACCTTCATCTTACCACCCCCACTGTTAGAAATTTTAAAAATCCTCATAACGAGAAACTATTGAAACATTAAATAGAAACCTAGGTTTCTGAGTTCTATGGTACGGGGAGGAGCATATGCAGATTCATGGGAGTTGGCAGTGGCAGAGCAGTGGGGTGGTTGGTAGGTCAGACAGCGAGGAGTGGCCAGGACATTGGACACAAAGCAGTAAACGAACCACTCCACACAACTGCTGAAGTGTATGTTCGTACCAGAGAATAGCCCGAAGAACAAAGCCTTAAGACTACATTGCTGGGTTCAAATCCTGGCTACTCCAGTTTCTAGCCACATAACCTTGAGTATCTGCACTGTAGGGCTGGAGTGTCATATTAATTTTATTATGTTATAAAGCAACATAATAGTAAGCTAAGTTGTAATAGCTGTTATTATCAATCACTATTACAGCTTTGACTTTGGACGTTTACAAGTCATAGAACCAAACAGAGTGTGGAGGGTTTCTGTCCATCCTTCTCCCAGATCCCCCCATGATGGTGTCTTCAGCATGCCCCATATTGATTCTACGATGCTCATAGGGTTCTAAGTGGACATACCATGTGGGTTGTTGGATAACAGGCATGGTTGTTCAGCTCTCAACCGTGACAGCAGACTTGACATTCTTCATCATATCCACGTGTGGCCATGGGTCTTCATTGGAACAGACGAGTTGATTTATTTTCTTAGAGATTTGTGTGATTCCTGGATTTAGCATAAGAAGACAAATTCAGCTAAAGCTCAGAATTTATTCAGAAGAACCATCAGAAACAGCCTTACCTGTGAGCCTGGCACTGTTGGATACTTACTTTATAGGAGACTAAGCCATTCTGTTCTCATAGCAAACCAAATGCATGATACTTAGCATCTGTTTTCTCGGGGTGCAGGGTTGGGGGAAATGGAGCCTTAGAGAAGCTGCATTCAATTCATAACAAGGCTGGTGGCATTCTTGCACTGTGCCATTGTAAAGGAGTTTTGTGATATAACAGAGTGCAAAGTGCAGCCTACTGTGGATAACAGTGGTCACAGACATCTGACAAGTGACATCTAAAACAGCCTTCTGCTTAACCTTCTAAACCGCTGTGGTATCAGCCATGCTGCAGGTATTCACTGCATCCGTGCCATGAGCTCCATCCTGTTTATTGGTTTTTTGCTCAGGCATTTACCAAACAGCTCGTCACGACAGGCATTTTCACACATCTCAGCTAATGCATAAGCAAGGAAAATATGGGCATGAGTTGATGTGGTTTGAAAGATTACAGTTGGAGAGCATCAGCCAGTGATGGAGAAAGGAGAAAGGCCTTAAAAGAGGTAAGCTGAAGGCCACCATAGCATACGTTAGCCTCTGTGTCTGTTCTGCATAACTATTAATAATTTATGTCTGTGTATCTGAGCTTAGGGGTGTGTGTGTGTGTGTGTGTTTATAAATGTGTTTATAAATGTTTCAGGTGTATCTACCCATGGTCTATGAGATGAATGTGGCCAAAGAGAGTTACTCATGTGGGCCAACACAGAATTTTAAAATTACTCAAAACATGGGCTATTTTGGAGGGCAGAGGAGTAGTCTGGTTGCACAGTTCTTGAACATTAACATTGCGGATGGCAACGTTGACATCATAGTGTTAAAAATTTGAGACCTGTCTGGCTCTAGGCCACTTTTAAGTATATGTGCAAAACAATTAAAAGCAGACATTTAATAAGATCTCATACATGAATGTTCATAGCAGAACACTATTCACTGTGGCCAGAAGGTATAAACAACCTAAATGGTCATCAGCTAATTGATGGATAAACACATTGTAGTATGTCAATGTGAGAGAATACTGTTTAGTGATGAAAAGTATTGAAGTGCATGCCACGTGGTGCACAGATCTGCAAAATGTACTGTGTGGAAAAGGTCAGGTGCAAAGGACCATCTAGTTTGTGATTGAATTTCTGTGAGAGCTATAGATTGTGCAAACTAAACTGGGTGAATCTAGAAGCTGGAGGAAGAGGGGAGCATAGAATGGATTCTTCTGGGTCTGCGATGATGAGTTGGCACAAACTGGGTAATGGTGACCTCTGGGCATTGCCTGTATGCTGTCCCCTCAAGTCACACATTGAAACACGTCTTTTTATTTTATTTTATTTTATTTTTTACTTTTGTTTATGCTTTGAAAATAAAAAGCAGTTATGAGAGGGGTCTGTTCAAGACCCATTTCTTACAAGCGGGAATCAATTTTGTAGTATAGAAAAGTATGTATCCCAGGCAGACACCAGTTAGCAGCAGTGTTTTTGAATGGCAAAGTGATCCTGGTAGAGTGACCAGGTTTCCCTGTGGGAAGAGAGCCCAGACGTAGGAACTGATACTTGTAGGGTATTTGCTCTCTGCCAACCCCACACAGAGAGCTTAGCTGGATTATCAAATTTAAATGGTCCAGCAGCCTTGTGGTGAGTGGAGCTTTCTTCATGTTGTAGAATTAGTAATTGAGATGCAGGTGGCTCTGTAACCTGTCCAGCATCCTGTGGAGAAGTGGTGTTTTTGAGCACTGGATCCATTGGCTGCCCTACACTGAGGGAGCTGCTCTGCATCTTGAATTTAGGGCTGAGATGGATTTTGCAGTGTTAGGTGAATTTGTGTCTGTTGAATTGGAGTAAAAAGAAAATCAATGTAAAAACGAGGGACTCCTGTCCACTTGATAAAGCCTGTGTTCCATTCTTTCAACACCTTGCCTTCAGTTTTTCATTGATATAGATGACACTATTGGAGCAAAGATTTAATAAACACGTTTTTATTAACCGACTATCTTCTTTTTGTCTTTTATGCATGTGTTTAAGTGTGTGTAAGTGTATTTATATATGTATCATGGCATATATGTGGAGGTCAGGACAACCTGGCACATAATTTCTCACTCACCAAATTGTTTGATTTGGGGTATCTGGTTATCCACCTCTATGTATGCCAAACTAGCTGCTCTACAGGCTTTGGGGAATTCTCTCCTCTCCACCTATAACACTAATGTCATAATGCAAAGTTCAACACTAGGATTTACTTACTGTTACCTCTCTGTTGTGATAAGTGCCAAAAACAACCTGGAGAGAAACCGATTAATTTCTTCTTACAACTCCATGGAAGTCATTGCAGGTACTCAAGGCATGCTGCTTTCTGGCTTGCTCTCCATGGCTTCCTCCCCATGACTTACTCTTGAGTGTTGTTGGTTTAGCACTGCTTCAAGTAAGCTGGGCCTTCCCACATCAATCTTTAATCAAGAAAATGCCCCATGGACATTCCTCCAGGCAAATCTGATGGAAGCAAATCTTCCCTTAAGAGTCCCTCGCTTTCCAGGTGCCTATAGTTTATATCAGGTTGACAAGAACTCACCAGTACATGGGGTCTGGGGATTCAGACTCAGGGCCTCACACCTGCATGGCAAGTCGCTTTGCTCACTGAGCCATCCCCTAGAACATACTCTCCTCTTGGTCTTGTTTCAGATGACTGCAAAAAGGGTGATGTATAAAAGATGTTTATATAGGGATCGATATTCCCCATTTTTGGTGAGACTCCCACCTGAAGCTTGTAATCTCACTAAAATATAATTAACTTTGAGAATCATACTGTGGATGTGTAGATGTAAGTCCCCACCATGTCCTTGTGGTAGCATTCCAATGCTCAGGAAGCAGAGAAAATGCCTGAATTGAGATTTGGGCTTCTGCTTCTTAAAGAGGTAGCAAAGGGCTGTGGCTTTCCCCCTGAAGTTTCTTCCTGAAAGCATTACATTTGGATGGTGATTAATAAGCCTGGAAGTAACCTGATGAAGAAGAGAATACAATGAATGTAAGCATCCCTCTGCACACTTACAGCCCATCTCTCTTGCTCTATGTACGTGTTGTAGGTTTCAGATCCAGACCTAGGGGTTGTTTTGTCCTTTCTGGATCCTGCTTGCTGGCATCCAAAGGTCTCAGAACTTAATGTTGATGATTGGTAGCAAAGATAGGAGTTGTGGGTTTGATGACTGTTCACTTTTTTAACCTTTCAAAGATTGTAGGAATATTGATTCACCAATTAGTTCGCATTGTCAGTTGTAGGAATAACCCCATCTGAGTATTGAAAGAGCAATTCCAGATATGGACAGGGTGTTATTAGAGTAATTTGAAGGTAATTTTCATAAGGAGAAGACTTCATTATCAAATTCCTGATTTTCTATGACCATAATAGCAGCTGCCACACTTATAAACTAGTTTACATGCTGATACAACATTCTGGACAGCTTGGTTGCGTAATTACTGCATAGTGTTTGTTGCTAGGACAAATGAAGCTGTTGCCAGAGGTGTGCTCATGAAGCCCATATCCCCAACTTTGTTACGTTTCAGGAACTAGTCATTCCAGTGATGCGTCATTTGTTTTACAGACGGTAGCTCACAAGTTACCGTAATCTGAATAGTCATGTTTTTGTCAAAAGGAGGTGGTAGGCAAGAGCAACTAGACCTTCACAGTGACATGAACATCAAGTCGGGCAGAGGGAGGGAAAAACCAGAAAAGGAAATGAAATAATCAGATAACTATCCTGGCAGTAGAGTGGGATAATAAATATTGCCCATTCATAATTATATCAGTTAGGCATCCTAAATATATGGTACAACTGTTGAATGTAAGATAAGTATTTTAAAACAATTTTATAGTTCAAAAGCTTCTCTCTTGTTTCTGCAGAGACTGGGAAGCCCTCTGTTCGCAAATGTCACATTTTCCTATAAGTACCTTGAACTCCTCTTGGCTGGGATTGGGTGGCATTATTGTGATTCCCAAGACAGTAAATGATGAGCACAGGATTGTGGGACATAGTGCTCCAGTCAGTCCTTACACAGCATGCGAATGGCTTTCCATCACTGAGCCCGAGGTTGTAATTAGGCACATTCTGTGGGTAGAGGATTGACAGGATAGCTATTTCATCCTTTTGTTTCTTTCCATACTTTTTTACAATGCACAGACTCTGAATAACTGTAATCGGTGTGTTATGTGATATAGTATTAAGAAGTTAATTCATTTATTCCAGACAGACGCACACTGGTGAGTGCCAGTGTCCTTGGTTTCACATTGTGTGAAGCTGAGTTAGAGGTCTTGATAGGTCATCCTGCTATGCAGCATATTTAGATTTCTCAGATCACTTTGATTCTTCAGTGAGAACAGAACTGTTGAGTATCCTCAGTTTATCTTAGTTTGATGGGTCAAAAAGGCATTACAGGTGTTAGGCTGGTATTTTTCTGCAGGTACCATGGATGATTTCTTAGAGAAAGGTGATAGAAACCCATTGAGAATTGACGCAGTCTATGAGAACAGTGTTGAGTAGCATTACACATTGGATGAAGGTGTTCTGCCTTGGATTTCACTTGGGAAGATACTCCAAGATGAAGGGAATTTGGCTTCAGGGAAGAAGGTGGGTCAGAAGGACCTCAGAGCCATCTGAGCAGTTGGCACTAAGAAATAGTGAGTGGGTGTTTAAAGTACCTAGGGGATAGTGCTCAGTGAGGGACAGCTTCAAGTAGAGGTAGCACCTGTGGACCTCTAGCACCAACGCTCAGCTTTTACATGGCAGATGTGAATCTGCACCGCCATGACCTGTGGCTTCAAGGGCATCATTTGCAGATTATTAATGAGCTGTGCTGGGAGATTTGCCAGGTTTTGTCTTATGTTTTTCTGGATCTTGGCCAGCGTCAGTGGGTGAGATACAATTTCCAAGGAGGGCTACATGATGCTGAGAGAGAGTAAGAAGGTGGGTGACCACAGAGAATCCTGTATGGTTGCCGTTGCGGATCTCCACCTGTGGTGATCTGTTCAATAAGGTCTACCCACTGGATGCTGTCCACTGTCTTCAGACTCACCAGGGCAGCAGGGTGGGATGGGTTGAGGTACTCTGCCCCGTAACAAGAATATAAGGGGTACAAGCGGACCAAGATCCATTCGATCGTACGAGTAGACACGATGTCCTTAAGGTACTACGAGACTCTGTGGACACGTAACCGAAATCCTTAAACAGTTTGCCGTCAGGTCAGTAGAGGTTACGGATAGTGATTAGGAATACCCTTTCCTTTCATCGGTGTGACCTCATGAGCGTTTATAAAGTCCTGTGAAGTGCCAGGTCCCAAGTACCAGGAACCTCTTGTTTGGTTTCACATTCATAAATTCTTTTTCTCAGTCTCTTTCCTTTCTTCTCTCACTCCCTTCTTTTTTTCCTCTCAAGCTTTTTGAGACAGGGTCTCACAAGCTGACCCAAGCTGACCCAAGCTGTTTTAGTTATAGTTTCTATTGCTGTAAAAAGACACCATGACCATGGCAACTCTTATAAAGGAACCATTTCATTGGCTGGCTTACTGTTCAGAGGTTTAGTCCATTATTATCATGTCAGGAAGCATAGTGGCATGCAGACAGACATGGTGCTGAAGAAGGAACTGTGAGACTTTACATCCAGATCCACAGGCAGTAGGAAAGAGTGAGACATCTTGGACATCTTGGACATCTTGGCCTGCCTTGGACATCTGAAATCTCAAAGCCCATCCCCTGTGATGTCCTTCCTCCAACAAGGCCACATTTCCTTATAGTGCTACTCCCTGTGATCCTATGGGGGCCATTTTCTTTCAAACACCACATGGCCCCAACTTACTGTTCAAGGATGCCCTTGAACTTTGATCTTCTTACTCATGCCTCTGGAGAACCAGGGATCTGGGTGTGTGTCATCATGGCTGTTTTATGTGGTGCTGGTGAACAACCTCAGGGATTCATGTATGCTAGACAGCTTCTCTCCCATATGAGCTGCACCCCAGCCCTCTTCATCATCTCAGGGTTTTTCTAACAGTATTTTGAGCTCCTGACCAGAAATTTTCTTGTAACATTTCCTCTTCCTCTGAGAACCTCAGTAGACTACAAAGAGACCCTATCCCTTATAGAAGGAATACAGCAAAAATTTCCATTGAGTTTCCTGACTATATCTATTATGTATAGTTCTGTGGTTTTAAATTCTAGATAGAACTTTTAGTTCTGAAAGAATGCTGTGGAATAATAAATTTCTCCTTGGACCAGTCTCCTTTTTTCTCTTTTCTTCCTTAGTGTCCCCCCACCTCTTTTTGGTTCTCCCTATTTTTCTAGTTCCTCCTCCTGTTCTTAGAGTTCCACTGAACATTGTTTTTTTCCTGTAATTGACATTGTAATAGCATGAGGTCTGTGTTGTCCGTGGCTTTCACATTAGGTTTTCTTTGGTGCCTGAGTGGATAACAGGCTACCCTAGCCATCTGTGATGTCAGCTCCCAGGATTCTGCAGTAGAAGAGTTCCTACTTGTTCTCTTGAATGAGCTCAAAGTATAGAAAGAGTAGTAAATCCTTGAGAATAATCTGTTTTCCTCAATGGTTTCAACAACAATTTCCAGATCTTTCCATTACTGAGAGTTACTTCTTTGAACAGTTGTGCAGTTGAGCCCTACCATGTACAGTAGTTTCCAGGAATATAAGACAAAGAAAATCAGTTAAAGTCAAAATTTCTCTTGAACAGATCTCAGTTTTGTACATCATCTAGTAGTTCATAGAGTAAGTTGCTCATAACGTGATGTCTGTAGAACAGAGACCAGTGAGAAAGTACCACTCAGCTGCTGGGCACTTCATTCAGATGGGTCAATTCTTTCAGGTGGGAAGCAACACCTTTCCCTAACAGACCTCTTTTCTTCTGGCGTTCCCCCACTTTCCCTTTCCCAACTTCCTTCCCCTCCCATAGTTCCTGACCTTGCTGATGTTATTAAGGTTGCCCTCATTAAATGAGCCTCATAGTAATTCTAAAAGATCACCTCCTGGGCCTTTGTAGTGGTCTGATCCAAAATGAGGCCTCATTCAGCATCCCTGATATCTGAATAGAGTGTTGTGCACATTGAGTTAAATGGTTATCCTGCATTGTTCAACAGGTTAGTGATCAGGGTGAATATCAAGCATCCTAAGAGCATGTATGTTTGACTGCTTGATCATGCCACCCACTTGGCTCCCAAATCATAGCCATTTTCTTGAGGAAACAGGTAAATAGGCCATTTCAGTGGATAGTGAGGAGTCCTGGTGCATGCCAAAGGAATAAATATATTCTGTGAAAAGCCAGATTGAGGATTCCTTAGCTCAGCCTAAAGCCTAAAGAACATATGGGAGTTCTCTTACCCAAGCAAGGATTGGTGGCATCAGTATTTTATGCTGGAACCAGAGCAGGTACAAGTTCTTCAAACAAGGCAATGATGGTCTGTTCCAGACTCAGCTACTTGGGAGGGCTTACAGGGAACTTGAAGTGCCTGGCTTAAGACCCTGGCAGATTTAAAAGAGGAGAAAAAACAAGAGCAGGTCATGGAAAACAATATCAGAACTAAAAATGCACATATTACATCTACCTGCTCTCTGAAGCCCCTTGGAGGACTTTGAGCAGATAGATGATGAAGCCACATTTGTATTTGTCAGCTGGGCATCTGGGAGGGAAGAACCCTCATCCCCACATTATGCTAAGATCATAAGCACAATTTTGCTTTCTGTGGGGAAAACATAAAAACAGGTATCATTTCTTGAAGAAGAGTTCCTGTAATGACACAAATGATTTTCCTATGGGGTGTGTAACAGTGGAACTGTCCTGACTTGCTGGTATTTCCTAAGGTTCACCCCAAGAAGCACCCTGTAGCATGCCCTGTGTTGAAAGAATTGGGTAAATGTAGCATCGTTTAGTTTCCTGGAAATCGATAGTATATGAAAGGGTTTGAGAAAGCCTAGTGTTAGACCTAGTACTTTGCAAAACTTTGGGTATCTTTATTAGTAATAACAGTCATGTACTTGGTGGGGGCCATTGGGAATTTAAAAGGGGAAATAAATTTCTATCTGGTTTCTTCCCTTATGGTTCTAATCTCTCCTGGCTGCCTTTTCATTGCAACAAAGGTTGGGAACACATTGCAGTCATAAGCTTATATAGCTATAAAGAAGAATAATGAAAAGGTCGGATGAATTCATCCCTGATACATTAAATCCCATTCAACTAAGAGATGAGATTAATGTCCAGTTGGTTTACATATCAACAGAGAACTGGTAGTTTCTTTGTAAAAACTAGTTTTCTGTTAGTCTGTAGTGACTTTCCATTGTATTATAGTACAAGAATCAGTGCATAAAATCCTTGCCTTCAGTTGTTCAGGTGATAAGGAGCACACCATACCGTAGCCTACGAACTGAATCACTTAGAACTCAGGTATGCATGCTTACAGTAAAATGGAGAATTTTCTACTGTTCATGAATATTCATTGTATTATGTATTTACTCAGTAAGTAATAAAGTCCTCAAGTCGATATTTTCGGAAATCTATATTTCAAAAACTAATGGCATGTCCACATAGGTATTTAAATATTTATTTAATCAGTTCTATACAAAGCTATGCCTATTAAGATTTTTAAAGAAACATTGTTTCCAGTCTCCTTCTCAGGAGTATTTGGAAGACCAATTGTCAAAGGAGCATGGCAGGCAGTTTCTCTGCCTTGTTATAGCTGCTGGGTCTGGACTTTTTGATTCTGGTTAAAAACTTTAAAGTTAAAATTCACCCTCTTTCCAGTGTAATCTTTGTAATAACATGTAAGGAGTTACTGTATCTTGGTGTGTTATCAAGCTCACATTAATAAAGAGGGAAAGGACCCGTCTGTGAAAGTCTTGGTGGTGGCTAAGGTGTCCCATGTCTGGGTTTTTCTAGTCATTTTCGTGCTCATCAGCATCGAAATTGTGGATTTTGTCACAGGAGAGTGTTAGTCACCAGGGTCACTAAAGTGTTTTCCAGAATAGATGAGGTAGCTATAGCATTTGGTAAACATACTGTGCAGAGGGTCTATACTCTTAACTTTTTCCATTCCTACCGAGGTTTCCCAGACATAGATGCTTCTAACAGACACTTTGGCATAACATCACCCAGCACCCTAAATGTTTTATTTATTGTCATGGGGGCATGCCACGGAGTGCATGTGGAGGTCAAAGGATAGCTGTGCAATTGGTTCTTTTTTTCCTGAATTCTGGGGATCAAACTCATGTTACCAGGCCTGTAGGGCTAGTGCCTTCTTTCCAACCCTTCATAAATCTTCGTTATTTTATTTAATTTTTAAAGATGGATCTCAAATCCTGGATAACTAGGAATTTATTATGTAGATTAGGCTGGCCTCTGCCTCCCAGTTGCTGGGATTAAAATCATGTGCCTATATGCCTGGCCCCTTCACACAACATTTTAATTAACAGTTTCTGTGTTTAAAATGGCTATATAATTGTGATTCGTGTACCCGTGCAACTGGCTCCTTTTGTATCTGGGTTTCTGCCATCCAGAATTCTTTACCCTGTTCTTGCTCACAGCAACAATACTATATAATTTAGGGGTATTTATTATATCTCTCCATCTACTAGAGTATAAGATTCAGTAGGAGAGGACTTTGGCTTTATTTATTTATTTTACCTGCTTTTGTTGTATGTAACATCTTTTTGTTTTGTTTTGTTTTTTTGGGTTTTTGGTTTTAGAGACGGGTATGTAGCATCTTAAACTTGGCACACAGTGTTTACTAAAAGTTTACTGAAAGCAAGATACTGAGGCTTACAAAGTATCTTATTTCATGAATATAACTTAGCATCCTGTGGTGCTGTCAGCTCAGATTTAGTCTAATAAGCTACCCACTCGGGATTCTAGGGTCTCACTGTGACTCCTCCTAATTCCAACCTCTCCTAACCATTCATTTATGGGACAGTGTGCTCCAAGAGTGCATCCTCTTGTGAAATTATATCTAAGTCCCTCTGTACCTTTTAGTTCCATGAAAATTCCAACAATAACTGTTTGCCTTTCTACATTCGTCCCTGGGAATGTACTGGGACAGCCACAGAGTGGCTAATCCTCAGAGTGTTAATATTGTGGTGAATGAGGGAGAAAATGACTATACAGAAACATAAACTAATTACAGATTGTGGAAGTGCTATGAAAGAAAAATGAGTGCCCATCAGAGGACAGTTGGGAAAAGACAGTTCTAGTCATGGTCAAGGGAGGCTTTCGGGAGGCAGGAATGTCTTCAAGTGAAGTGTATATCATAGTTTCTTGCTATATTTAAGCAACTAACCAGCTGAATTCTTTCCCCAGCCCATGTCTACTCAGCAACGAGCATGGGCCAGATGATACTGCAGGATTTTAGAATTACACAGTAACAAGACAGACAATGGGCCGTGTTCTCACAGAGCTTGTGTGCTTGCATAGGAAAGTGTTTTCTTCTGCACAGGACTTAGAGGGAAAACACTTCAGCGATAGCAGTGTGCAGAGCATACTTTTATGCACAGCAGAGCTGTTCCAAGATTCCCAGAGGATGTTTGAAATAGCACCAAGCCCGTATCAATATGTTTGCCACTGTATTTACATACTCACAATAAAATTTAATGTATAAATAGACACAGTGAGAGATTAAGAGCAACAACAACTTTTATGATATCAGGTATGTGTATATCGTCTCTCTGAAGTGTCTTAGTGTTCTTTCTGCACCTTCTCATGTTGGTGCCTCTTCATCTTAACTGTGAACATTTTGCCCAAGCAGTGAGTAAGTTTGCAGTTTGAGGTGTGAAAGCAAAACTGGTACAAATGCCTTTCCTTCTTGTCAGTTTCGTGGGCTTTTATGCTCACCGAGATCTTAGTAATTTCAGCCCACAACTTGAGAGGTTTCAGTCTATAAGTTCCTTGATTCCCCGTGGTGAGACACAGCATCATGGGCACAAGGCTGTATCACAGAAGCTGTTTACCTCATGGTCTGGAAAACCAGAAAACTTCATCATGTGAAGCAGAATAAAGCTGTAATAGAGAAGGCCAGGATAAGACAGGCCCCAGATGCTTTGCCCCTAGGCACCTCCAACCTGTCCTTCCATGGTTCTACACTAAGGTAGTTATGCTTTGAATATATTTGTAGATTAAACCATTAGGCCAGAGCTCTCAGTATCTCGATGCCTCCGGAAATGCCTCCTTAACACATAGAGATAAACTTCACTAATCTCCTACACTCTCCACCCTCCCCCACCCCTGTGAGTGTTATGGTATGTTATGCATGTTCAAGTGTGTGCTGGGATAACGTGCCTATGCACCTGTTCAAGTGTGTGTGTGTGTGTGTGTGTGTGTGTGTGTGTGTGTGTGTGTGTGTGAAGCCCAGAGGTTGGCATCCCACACCTTTCTTGGTTGTTCCGTCCCTTACATAATGCGTCAGTCTCTCACTTGAACCTGGAGCTGCCGATGTAGCTAGTCTAGCTAGCTAGCTAGATCTTGTCTTCCATTCTCAAACTCTGGGCTTGCGTGCAGATCACTATGACTACCCAGCATTTATGGATGGGTGCTGAAGGATGTGTATAGTGTAGGAAAAGGGGGAATGGAGGTGGTAGAGAGGCTGAAGGACAGTTATAGCCGAGGAATAGGAAGGGCAGGGTGAGAGAGCTCTGAAGGAGGAATAGGAAGAGTTGCATGGGTGAGAGGCTATGACTTGGAATAAAAGCCAAGGAACTTTCCCTGGAAGGTGACATTTAAGTTAAACTTGGAGGAGGTTTGGCAACAGCCTTAAGGCTGTTTATGGAACACTGGCCATTTGAAGGATGGTGAGGGGAATCAGCCTGTAAAAGCACAGATGTGCAAGCCTTTGATCTCCGAAAACCATGTAAAGGTAGAAAGAGAGAAGTGACTCCACAGAAGCTGTCCTTTGACATCCAGATCTGTGCACATACACCTGTGCATGCACGTATTGTAATGAAGTTTGAAACACGAGCCATCTGATAGAAGAATGTGGGCACGAGGCCTTTGAGGGCGGATACTCGCTGGAGCTCCGTAGGAGGAAGGAGGCCAGTGAGAAGAGACACCCTGTGGTGGCTTTACGCTTAGGCATAAACTTCAGAGTCAGTAAAGTGGGAGTTTCAATGCTAGCATAGCTGCTATTGAAAGATCGCAAGCATGCAATGCATTCTTTTCCAGCCCGGTGCTGGTAGTTGTGATGAGGTTTCAAGAAGAAAGGATGCCAAGTTACACCTGAGTCAGGTTTTGTGGTGGATAACAGACCTCTGCCATTGGTTGAGCACCTGCTGTCATCATCGGTGCTGGCTTTGATTATTTTGCTGATCCAGTTCCTCTGCCTCCTATAAAAGTGTCAAGTGTGTGTCCTCACTCACTTTCCCTGCTTGAGAATCCTGGGTAGGAGAGGTAGCATAGTGCAACAGTTGCGAAAGGCTTCTTCCCTATAACCTTTGGTGTGATGAGCAGTGTTGGTCCGTGTTGCTCACGAGGAAGCTTGCATTATTGCAGAGCACTGCTTCTGGCTGAGGAACCCAGCCAGTGATCTCTGTTTATAGGGTGGTGGGTGGGGACCTTGGGCAGTCCACTGGGATGGCAAAGGTGCCTTTCCCCACTGGATTCCCTGCTAGCACCTCCATTTTCTTCATAAATTTAGAGCGATAAAAGAACAAGAACGTGTAGTATAGATGTCACCAAGCCCTCGGAGACACTGTTGCTTTTTCCAATGTTTCATCTTCTTTGTATCAGTCATGGGGTCGAAGCTGCAGCTTTGCTTTCATGGCTGCTTCCCGCTTTACTTTTATAGAACAAAAAAGAAATCTTATCCTTTACAACATTTTCTGAAGTGACTGACTTGGGAATTACTGCTGCCTTCAATTTCTCATCCCTCTTTTCAGAAATAACTTGAATTTCGTGTTGAATTAGAAAAAGACTTTCAGAACGCCCAAGCTCCCTTTACCGGGTTCTCCCCACTGTTTTAGTGTTCTGGTTTGTCAGGTCACACCCATGGACCTCTGGGTAATGGCTGATGGATTTAGTAAAGACTTTGACACTTTTCCATTCTGGGCAAAAAGATGGGTTTCCCTGCAGATGAGACAGTAGCTGCTAGGTAAATGGGTTATGGGTTAAGAATTCAGGGTCTGAGGAGAGGGCTGGTAAGGGCTCCCTTGGGTCATCTATCACCTCTCCCAGCTGCCCCTGCTGACAGGGAGCTAATGGCAGTCAGCTTTTGCTGCTAAATGAAGGAAGTAAGGTTTCCTCATGTCCCCCACCTGCCTTTGCCCTTGACCAGCAGATGCTGTTGACAGGAATGAAGAATTAGACGAAACCCAGGAGTGAGACCAATCAGCTTCCTGTGTTCAGACATTCAGCTCACATATAGGGGCAAGCAATGTATCTTCCTTTTTTTCTCCCCTTTTGAAAATAAGTTTACTTATATTTCACAACAAATCCTTCTTTTTTAAGGATCAGTGTACAAATTTGTGTCTTCAATAAAGAACTCAAGATCATTGATTTGATCAATGATTGGATCTTATCTAACTAACTAACATTAGGCCCTGTTTCCATGGATGATAATGGCAAAATATACATTTGGTGGTTAATGAGACTCCTGTAGATTTAAATAATATTATCATTTTAGAAGGCATGGTTGCCTGATGTTGGGATTGGGGACAGGCTTGCATTGAAAACAGCCAGTTTCTGTTAGAATCATTAAAACAGTTTATTATCCTTGTGTAATTATTTAAAGTAACTTGTAATAGTAACTTGTAAAAATAACCTTGACACGGTTATTTTTGAAAGTTGGACACTAATTCTTTCTTATTCTTTTTGATATTTTATGTAATATTCTTTTGTGTACTCTGTGTGTGTGTGTGTGTGTGTGTGTGTGTGTGTGCACGCTCACATGTATAAACATCAAGATCAAAAGACAACCTCCAGTATCATTCCATAGATGTTGTCCTTATACTACAAAGTCTACATGCATGGGCAGTCCGCTTCTCTTAATGTAGGCTTCATTTATAGCCAGTCCCCTTTATTCTTCCAGTGTGTTATCATGCTCGCTGCACAGCATGCCCTGTTATTGACTTTGACATAGCAATGTGTACTTTATGGGAGCTAAAATAAAAATCACACATTCTTGAATATTTGGCTGGATGGCTGAGAAGGCTTCAAAAATTATCATGACTATGTGAAACAGAAACCCTTGTTAAATCAGCAGGAGACTTGTTCTTATATCTATTTGGAGTTGTTCTTAGAATTGCTCAAAGTACTAAACATTAATTGTTGTCTGTCTTTGAATCCACTTATATGTTATTTATTAAAGAAATAAGTATTCCATTCATTTAGTGAAAAGGAGTCAGCCACAGGAGCAATATCCTGGTTGATGTGAGATTGGGAGGATTGAGGTTTTTCCAATGTAGACATTATGTTCACACAAATAGGCACCTTCTTGTGAATCAATAGCAGTGTTAGTGCTGAATGATGAGCGATTAACTAAAGTGTGCTGTTTACACAATATGCTGACTGTGTGATTTGTTATCTAAAGATAACCCAAGGAGGTGTAGGTAACATCATGTACATCTTGTGAAAGGCTTTGAAAAATGTTGATTAAAGGTGGAGAGCTGTGTTAAGGCATTAAAAAAATGTACCCTGCCTTGGAGAGTGAAATTGGGCATTATGTGAAGAAAGCTTGTGTTCTGTGTTAGTATAGCAAACGATCAATAGCTGGGTCATTATTTCTTGTTTATGTGTGGTGCTGCAGAGCAAACCCAGATCTCCCTGCAAGAGATCTCCCTGGCTGTCACTGAGCTACAATTGTAGTCTGCCTCCTCCTGTCCCAGCAAAATCACTAGCTTCGGTTCCTTCGTCCTTTATTGTGTTTTGCTTGGACACTTTGTGGAGGAGATAACAATAATGACAGCTGATATGTCACAAGTACATATTCTAACCCAACTAAGCATTTTACATGAAGCATGTGGTGTTTTATTATTATGATAACTATTTTAGACATAAAGAAACCATGGTGTTGGACTTGATCATCATTGCTCAGTTTGTAAAACCCTGAGCACTGAGATTTGAATTTGCAAAGCCTGAATGTAGATTTTGTAGTTTCTCTACACAAATTCTGAAAGAACTCAAGATCTCTGAAGTGTTTAGGAAAATTATATAAAGTTGACATAGACTTCTGAACTCTGACTTTCTCTGAAAACTGAAAGCAGAGACTAGGTTTTTATTTGCATCTTAATCTTTAAGGGTAACACACACATACATACATTTTTATCTATTTTGAATTAGGATCTCACTGTGTAGCTAAGGCTGACCTAAAATTCCTTAGGTAGCCCAAGCTGCCTTCAAACTTGGATTCCTCCTGCCTCAGCTTCATGAGTGCTAGAGTTACAACCATGCGTCACATTGCCCAGCTAGCATTTATTTATATTTAACAGTCTGATTGGTACAGTTTGGGTTCCATAAAATTCACTCATTTGGAGTGCACAATTCATTGGTTTGTATTATATTCACAGAACTACTGTAACTAGTTAATTGCAGAATATTTCCATTGTCCCCAAAGAAACCATATGCTCATTAGCAGTCATTCCTGGACTGTTTTTTTTCTTTTAAACTAAGAAAACAAGCTGCCTAATATTAGAACCGTTTGCTATTCTTAATTAGTCATTGCTTTTCATTCAAATAATCACTTCTTCATACATTTAAAAAAAATTGTCCAGTTGAAAACATTGGAAACGAATCTGAATCTGTTCCATTATATACAAACAATTGTGTAGTGACTTCAGGGATAGTTAAAGTATCACCTGTCATACTGGATAAAATCACCTTCAGTCCCCCTTTATAACACACACCCTTTCCCATTCCGATTGTCATTCCTCACTTCCTGGATTGTACTCAGATGCAGTGTGTGTCAAGATAATCCCCAGAGGTTGATCTTTGATAAGGGCATCCTCTCACGGTGAAGATCCGCATCCTTTATTTCCTGAATGTTTTTGCTGCTATTTAGAATGAAGCAGCAATATCAGGAGACCTTTGCTCTCCTGTGTTTAATGACTGCAGACTTTCTGTGTTTATGTGTGTTAGCATTCTCTCCCACATGCAAAGGGGAAGAGCAACAGCTAATGCCTATGCTTCTGTGTACTAGAATTTGCTACTGAATGGAGGCTGTGATCTTTTTACCTGGTTTCTCTTATTAGAAGGCAATGTGATAGTATGCATTACAACTTGGGACTGGGATCCTGGAAATCTTGAGAATACTTTATCAGCTTTCTTCTCATCTAATTTACCTCAAGCCACCTCATTTCTGGGCCCCTCACCCCACCCTGGTGTTTTCGTGACAGTAACTTTTCTTCAACTCTAATTCTGCTATTCACTAGCTATTTCATTTTGACAAATCACACAGTGCCTCTTTCTACATATCATTTCACCTGTGATGATCTCTACCTACCTTCTAGGATTCCGTGAGGATGAAAAAGGATAATACATATAAACTATGAACATTGGTATAAATATGTAATCCCCATATTTATACTGCCGACCTCTGGGCAAGATTTCTTTTTCGGGCTTTTGTGCCTATTTAGATGTTTGTTGAACATACTCTCCTCATGTTCTTATTCTTCACTCTCTCTCCTTTTCCTTTACTTTTGGTTTTTTGTCTCCCTGGATATTTTACTTCTAATGAATCAAGGGGTAGTTTATGTATTCAATAAAATCTAAGTTCCACAAATGAAGGGGGAAAAAAAAAACCCAGAATATTTGTCTTGTGTTTGGCTTATTTTTAATATGATTATCTTTTCATTGCTCCCATTTTCCTGTAAGCAACACAACATTTTCTTCTCCTATATGGCTGAAAATTTTTCCCTAGTGTATATATTCCCTTGTTTTCTTACCCATTTTTGATGATGTTGGACATCTAGGTTGTTTTCATAATTTAGCTATTAAGAATAGGTGGATAATAAACAGATATTCAAGTGTCTCTGCTGTATGCTAATTTTGAGTCTTTTGGGTCAATACCAGGAGTGATATAGCTAACACATATGGAATTATAAAGTGACCACGAGTTTGTATCCTTCTGTGTGAATTGATTTGTATATTCCCCAACAATATGATGTTCTGTGGTACAAATAAGGACAGAAGACATAAAAAGGAGTGGTCAGAAGCCAGCCAGCTACACATTAATTTGGTCACAGAACTGGGCAAGACTTCTTCCTCTTCTTCACCCTTTTTCCTTTTGAGCTGTAGACTTTGTTGTTTGCTTTCTCTGTGCCTTTTTGTGTCATCCTGTGGTTCCGCTTTCTGTCTACAGAATCCCTACTGAAGCACAACACGTGCACACAGATGATCACTGAGGGCAGGCTGCCTCCAAAATGACAGCTAGGGACAGTTTGAGGAGTTTCCCTCGAGCTGCTTGGATTTGGCACAGCTTTCTTCTCTTTAACTCAAGTCAGTTATAGAGAAAAGAGCTAGAGATCACAGAGCCAAATTAGATACTTCTTATCTTAGGTAGCCAGGTTCCTGAGTCCTCTGCATCAGGGACCATTGCCAATGGTGTGGATGGGGTCTCCCAGTGCTGTTCCTGAGACTCTGTTAGGTGGTGTTCACACACAGGGAAGAGGTGGATGAGACCCAGTTTATGAATTGTAGCTGCAAGAAGGAAATTTCTCTCTATAGCTGCTGTCAAGCATCTATTCTGTTTAAGACACAGTTGTTGAATATTCTGTTTTAAGGTCTGGGATGGAGAGGTGAGGGTACTATTGTCACCTCTGTACCATGGTGGGGCAGCTTAGAAAGAAGAATCCCCAGGGGGTGAAAAACCAACTCCCTTTGACCACGTGGCTGTCTTTGAGAAAAGCGGGACTTGCATCAGCACTTAGGGCACATTAGAGATAATGCCTCCAGAGGTCCTGTCCTTGCTGGGACCTGGTCTGTCTTCTTCATATCTGTTTGTTGCATACTGTTCTAAATGATGACTTTTTAGTTATTATTACTGTTAGCGATGAGGCATCAGTTCAGGCAGGACATGGGCCTAATCAGATCGTAAACAGTTTGGACACAAGACAGGACTTTCTTAGCTCTGTTCTGTATCTTGTGCATGCCTGTTGCTCAGAGGCACTAACGCGGTGTTGTTTATCTCTGGGCCCTAACCCCTACAGCTACTGTGGTGATGCTTGGAAGTAGAGCCTCTAGGAGGAGATTAGGGAGGCTTACAACAGTATCAGTTACCCATGATGGAATTAATGTCATTTAAAAAGGAAGAGCTCATGCTTTCCTCCCCCACCTCCTCCCTCCATGTGAGGACACGATGCAGTAAGAGAGTGGCTACCTCCAGTCCAGAAGAGCCTGCACTATGTGAAGTACAGGCTTGTGGGTCTCTGGGTTTGTGTTAGAGCTGCTCCAGTTATGAAAAAGCCTTATAATTATGTTGAGGAGATGGTTTCCATCTGATGCTTACAGATATCTACAGTGGTTATCTCGTTTTGTAATAAAAAGAATTCAAGCCTTGGGCTCCAGGTTAGATAAACAACCTTTGTTTTTATTGCGTTTAATTTTGGTCGGTATTTATGACAAAATGAAGTCAATTCTTCCCTTAATGAAATGCTAAACATTTCCTTTTGTTAAAAAACTAATAAGCAGTAGCATTCACTGGTGTTAATTGAGGTGGGAAGATCCAACCACTATGGGTAGCATGGTCTTTATATTGGAATCCTGGACTATATATAAGGAGAAAGTGGACCAAGCACACACACACACTCTGTCTCTCTGCTTCCTGATTGTGAATGCAGTGAGACCAGCCATCCAGCTTCCACTGGTCTATATCTTGAACTGTGAACCAAAATGAGCCCTTCCTTAATTTTATCATAGCAACAGGAAAACAAACTAAGACAGTATACCATGAACTTAAATAAATGTATAAGTATGAAATATCCATCTACTAGAGTCGGGAAGCAGAGTGTTCATGTATCCTCTCCTCCCTAACCACCTTGGCGTGCCCCCCTTCCCCCCCCCCCCAGGTGTACTGTGTAGTCAACTCATACCACCCACACTTACCTCTCTGTGATAGTTTGTCTGCCTTGTAGTGATTTTGCCTTTTATAGACCATCATGTAAATGGTAATATACTACAGGTAGCCTTGTAGGCCTGGGTTTGGAGATTTTTTTTTCACTTAGCACAATATCATCCACACTGTTGTGTGTAATACTTGTTTTATTGAATGTTGCAGTGATGCGACATAGTTTGACCAGTTGAAGACCATTTGGGTCATTTCCAGCTTGAGGTGAATACAAATGAGGCTTTTCATAAATACACACATACACACACACATATACATATATATGTACATATGTGTGTATGTATGTACATATATTTGTTTGTAAACTTATATTTCACTGCTCTGGAAGAAACAAAGAGTTGGGTTATTAGAATGTATTGCTCATTTATGCGTAACTTTTTAATAAATTGTCATGTTGAAGCTTTTGAAAATACTTTGAAGAGCTAACATTACTAGTGCTGCTAATTTTCAGAGCTGTAAAACAAAGCAGTATGAGATGTTAGTATGGAGTAAGCTAGAGAGATGGTGGCAGTGCACACCTCTGTGCTCTGTCTACATTAGCTGAAGAATGACTAGCATAAGGCTGGCCTCACCATCCAATATCTAAGATGTCTAAGAAATGTAAGCAGCTGTATTACAAGATAAAATGCTGTCTGTGTGTAGCATGTTCAACTGTCCTAAACCATGAAATGAAAGTAATCTCCTTGAATTCATGCTAGGCTTTGATAAACAAGACTCAAATCAATGTAGCAGCAAATGATATCATTACACATTGGCTGTTGGACCTGAGTGAGATGCTTCACCGGGACAATCGTCCGACCCTGGGTAACATATCGACGACCCTTTCTTGAGGTAACTCTTCCGCACAGACCTTTGGACGGACACAACCATTGGACTCAGTCATGTTCTTCTCTTCCGAATCGTCGCCCCAAAGTCAAGATACCAGAGAGGTCGGTGGAGTCGCCAGTATCCCCTTAGAGATCTTCCCACAAGAGAGGTGTGTCCTCTCCTTAGCTGCACTGAGCAGAGTGTGATGACAAAGAATGTCACTTTCTGATTTCCTCAGCGAGGGTCACTGAAGCCAGGTACACTAAAAGTTTATGGACCATAAAATGTGCGTAAGAAGCAAATAGCCACTCAGGCTTGGCTAGGAGAACTTTAGGACCATTGCTAGTTTTCACCGAGACATTTAGTAGCGTAGTGTCAGATTAATTAAGTTATGATCTGGTGCTAGAAAAGGTTGGGGGAACTTACTGTTTGGGTACTACTAACTTATCAGTCTTTTTAAGACAATTGAGGAGGACTTTAATGATTTAACACTTTTAAGTTTTGAAAATAAAGTCAGGTGGGAAAATAGTACCACCTTCTCTAAAACTTCATTTGTACTGTGTTCTCCTTCACAACTGAAGGTGTGTGGTATTGACCTTGGTGTTAGCTCTCTGTCACCTGGGAAACCTTGAGATGCATTGTGAGTGTAGCAGGTTGGGGCCTATAATTTGTTTGCGTGGTTTTGTGGGGAATAAATTGAGGTTAAAGATGCTTGAGTCGAGTGTCAAAGACTTAGGTCTTAAAATATTTAAGTAATTGTTTTATAAGATGCATAAATAAACACACGCCCCCGTCAACACAGTTCAGATTATGAGAGGTAGCTGCTGAAAGGAATGGCTGTTTCCTCTCTCACTGTCTCTGCAGCCACCCTCTGGAAAGTACCCAGTGTTGAGGTTAGTATTCCTCCAACCGTTGAGCTGTTGGACTATAAGCTTACAAAGCACGGGTTTTCATCCTCTGCTCTTGGGGGAAATGCAGCAGTAGTGATTTATTATTCCGTGACTCGTTTGTGTCACTTGAGTGCACATTGCTAGCGTTCCTTGTGGCAAGTGCCTGCCGTCTAAACATTCCTACCATTTGCAGTTACAGAGCTAGACCTGCTCCTGAGGACACATCCACCGTGCTCAGACCCGTTGTCCTCCTGTGTAGGCTCCTTGTTTTCCCTCCTTATTTTATTTTATTTTATTCAACTCGTTACAATCCATGCTATCACAAATTATCTTAAAATATATAGATTTTTTCCCCCAAGAAACATAGTCAATAAGGACAAAAACACAGACTTTGACTAGATCATTTTTGAAAGCATTTACGGGCTTTTAAGTGGCAGATTTTCAAATAGTGGTTCAAGATGTCTTGCTGTTTAAGATTAGTATTTCTCCTGCTATTTTGAGAGCTAGAAGTCTTTAGGGGACTGTATCAATACACAGTGTAAAACCAGCAACTCAGATTCCCTTTTGGGAGAGGTATCCTGGCTACTCTGCTGACTATTGGCAGCTGTTCTTCACATTTAAAATAAATAATATTGAAATCAGTTCCACAGGCTCAGTAGTGCCAACCACACCCCCATGTGGTTGTATCTGTACATGTTTGCATGTAGGTGTGTATAGTTGTGTGTACATGTGGAAGCCAGAAGTGGACTTTGGGCATCTTTTCTACTCTCTCCCCATCTTATTTTTTTGAGATGTACTCTCTCTTTGAACCTGGAGCTCACGGGTTGGTTAAGCTGGCTGGCCAGCAAGCTCTGATCCACTACCCATTTTTATATTGGAATTACAGACTAGAATTTCTTCTGTTCCTGCTTTTATGTGGATGCTAGGGGTCTGAACCCAGATCCTCATATGTCCATGGCAAACACCCTATCCCCTAAGCCATTTCATGGACCCAGGAACCACTTTCCAACAGCCACATAGTGCTAGGGCCTACATGTTAGGCAGCACCAAAACAAAGCATTATCGCTATAACGGAAGGTTCTATTGGACAAGCCTAGTTTAGAAAGGGAGATGATGTGTGAAGCGGAATCAAAAGGATGGACCAACCAGTGACGGCGGCTGCCAGGGATCCCTCCCATAAGCAGCCACCAAAATAAACACTATAGCATATGCCAGCAAGATAATGCTGAAGGGGACCTGATATGGCTGTCGTGTGGGAGGCTATGCCAGTGCCTGGTAAACACAGTAGTGGATGCTCACAGTTAGCTATTAGNGAAAGTACCCAAAGAAGCGGAAGGGGTCTTCAACCCTCCAGGTGGAGGAATAACATGATCTAACCAGTTCCCCCTGCGCTCATGTCTCTAGCTGCATATGTGGAGGAAGATGGCCTAGTTGGCCATCATTGGGAGGAGAGGCCCTTTGGTCATACAGACTCTATATGCCCCAGAACAGGGGAATGCCAGGGCCATTACGAAGGAGGGGGTGGGTAGGGGGGCAGGGCGGGGACGCGGGAGGGTAAGGGAAAATTTCTGGATAACATGGGAAATGTAAATGAAGAAAATATCTAATAAAGAGAAAAAAAAAAGAATGGGAGATGATATGAACTGTTGTCATTCAAATATTTTCTATGGCTGTGGATGGGTTACTTTCCCTGCCTGAATCTTAGGCTCTTCACCAGCAAAGGGAATATAATATTAATTCAACTTCTTTGGGGTATGGTACAAATTAAATATACTGTTGATTAAATGTGTAATGCCTTTCTATATGTAAACATCTAGGAGCTAGAAGCTGTTGTTTTCCCCAGTGTTTGATAGTCTCCTTTTCTCCAAGAAGAGAAATGCTGTGTTTATGCGCTTAAAGCTAATAACTGGAAGATATTGCTGGCCTGGTTTCCAGCTCGGCAAACAGAAGGTAGCATTTTAGGCTGCAGAAAACCCGAGTTTGTTAGCCTGGTATATTTTTATGTGTCTTCCTAACATGATAGAATTTGTTTTACTTCTCTTCTTTCAGGAAGTAACCCTTCTGGCTTTGTTAGAAGCACGGTTTGTAATAATTGTACCCACCCCAGATGGCTCCCGAAGTCCCTTTGAAATGCCATCTGTCAGGCGTGTGTCCAGCCAGCAGCCTGTCATTCTGTTACAAGAAAAGAAGAGGCGGAGCCCCTCCCTGTGGCCTTTTCCCCAGCATCCTCTCCGAATGGATCCTGGGAAGTTGGCCCAGATCCAGAGTGGGTTGCTCAGAGCATCCCTGGGAGTCACCCTCTTGGTAGCCTATAGTGAGGACAGGTTTCTCCTGGGTAATAAGCCCTGTGAGTCCAGTGGGTGGAGAGGCACCCGCCTTCCTACCTCCTCCCTGCAGCTCAGAAGCAGTTTGAAGCAGATTGGTTTTCTTGGGAAGACAGAGTCTCTAGCAGTTTCATTTTTTCCTGTAAAATGTAATTTTTGAAGTTCCGTATTACGTCCAATCCTTTCAGGAAATTAAGACCCAGGGGTGACTGGTTGTCTTTAAAGTAAATCTGACAAATTGGATGAAAAAAAGAATTGGCAAATATGAACCAGATTTGGCTGAGGGAGAGGGGGCTCTCTGTCTAGGAAGACATGAAAGGCTCAAGGACTCCTGTTAGGTTTTATTTTCTCCTCATCTTTTTTTTTTTTTTTTTTTTTTTTTTTTTTGCATGAACTAGGTCGATGGAATTTGTGGGTGAAGGCTGAGTGTGAGGTTACCCTAAGAATAAACTTAACACAGATCCTCTCGAAGCATGTCCAGAGAGACTCTATTCCTGCCCCACGCTGGAATTTCCCAGGGTGACATTGGCTAGTAGCGCCTTACAAGTTGCTGACTAGACAACTTTTTTGTCTTGGCTTTAGGACCTCAACCTTCTTTGCTTCTTCCTCTCATCCCTAGCATGGAAAGTAGAAGGGTCTCCTGTCCAGCCAGTGCTTCTTGGCTTTTTCTCCTACACATTCTCCTTGGATTGTCTTTCTCAGGATTCCACCATCACATGTCCCTGGCTTGCTAACTGAGCCCTCCAGATGTCTCAGTCTCCATTTGACCTTCAGATGTTCCTCCTCTGCCCCAAAGGGTCTACTCTTAACTTTAACACAGCCAAGGTGAACTTTTTGACCTCCAAGAGGGAGCTCTTGGAACAATTTATTCCATGATTTCAGTTCTTATAAACAGCATTGCTCATTTGTCCAGGTTAAAAATGTTTTTAAGTCTTCATTATTCTCTCTTACATAGCAAGCACATCTAATCCACCAGCAAGTTACTTTATGTTTGTCTTTAAATTGCAGACAGAGTAATTCTAACCTTCCCGGTAGGAGAGAGGATTTTAGAGAGAGAGACTTGTATTATCAGACTATTGAAACAATGCTCCCCCCACCCCCACCCCAAAAAAACCCCACTAAAATTTCCCTGGAAACCTCATGCTGAGAGAAGGAACAACTGACATCTTAGTGCCAGCCAAAGGAGGAACTTAGCTACCCAAAAGGGTTCCACAGTCCTGACTGCTTACTGGATCACTTTTTGCAAGACAGACTGGACAGTGATGGGCAGGATCACAGCTTCACCAGACCTTCATAGTTATGCATAGCTCTTACACTTTGTGTAAACCTAAACCTCAGAGCAGCGCCCTGAAGGTGGATCTAGCGCTTGTCAGACCTCTTGTTCTTCCCCAGTGTGGCCCCACTCAATCACATTCTTTCTCTGCTCTTCTTGGCTCCTTGTCTCTTCGATACATGGAGGATGATTGGTTAAATGGGCTTGTGGGAGCTTCCAAACACAGGTTTTGACCCTGAGAATTTCACTAACAGTATAACAGGATGAATTATATGTCCTCATTTCCGTATTTCATTTTCCTGTGTATTGCTGTTTTGCCTGCGTGTGTGTCTGTGAAGCCCATACAGGAGGTATATACACAGAGACCAGATGAGGGCATCAATCCCCTTGAATTGGAGTTACGGCCAGTTGTGAGTGGCCACCCTGCAGGTGTTGAGGATCAATCCGGGATCCTCGGGAAGAGCAGGCATTATTCTTATCCGTTGAGCCATCTCTGCAGCCCTGCGTTATATACTGTTAGTAGTCTGTGCTATGGACCATGCTATAGCGATTTAAGGTTTCTGTGTTTTGTAGTAGATGCTGACTCCTGTTTACCACTGGCACCTTCTTGATCTCTGATTTTTGTCAATCTTGGGCACTGTGACTGCCCCTGATTCACCATCTTGCTTTCCTTGCCCACTTCCCCCACTCTACCCATAGTCAGCGCTCTCTCTCTCTCTCTCTCTCTCTCTAGTCGAAGATCTTTAGAAGAAAATGTTGACTCAAGGCCCTGCCACACTCTGCCCATCCAGTAGCTTCCTATCTTCCTTAGGAGTATAAAATGTGAAATATTTCTTCTGGCCCCATCATGAATGAAGCCTCTTGCTTTTATTCTCAACTGATTCCCATCTTTTCATTATAGCTCAGTGGACATTCCCCTGCATGCCAATCCATGCCCACACCAAAGCCTCCAGTAGGCTTGTCCCCCTGCCTGTGACACTTTCTTGACATCTTGCATAAGCCAGGCTTTTCTTGGTCCTTGACCCCAACTTGCCTTTCCACTCCCCAGCTCGCCCCCTTCCTCTGCATTCCGTCTTGTAGGCTGCATGGCACTACGATACTTTCTAGGACAGTCTTTTTACCTAAAAATAATACTCTGCACTTGTGTGCATACGTGCATATATCTGTCTCACAGTAAAATGGCCAGTTTTCATTATGGCAAGAACCTTGCCTTATTTACCAATGCTTTCTTTGCTTCCATCCTTAATTGGTGTGCACCGGGACCTCGGAAAATACTAATTGATACGAACAATGTCATTTATATACACACACACACATACATCCGTATTTGTATAATTGCAAATTGTTAAAAATGTAAAAACTCATTTAATTCAGGCAACATAAAAACAATACCAGGTAACAGTGACTGACTTCAAGTGTTATCTCAGTAGACGTCCGTGTTCAGCAAGCCTGTGCTGTAAGAACGATTGTTAATCCCGTCTTGCAACAAGGACATTGAAAAGTAATTGAAACTAAGGACATGCCCGAGACTGTGAGCGGAGAGCCAGATGGAGGGTGTGTCCTTCCCTCCAAGCCTCTGCTCTCCGGAGGTATGCGCTCTACTCCTCTGTGAAAAAAAAAATGAAGCTATCTTGTAAGACATTTGGATTTAAGGCAGTTTAAAATTTTAGAACACTAAGCAATGGATTCAGCCTGAACAAAGTACGAAGCAATTCTTGAGGGTTTTGACCTGAGGAAATTATAGCTACACGGTATGTGCATGTCGACAGCCATCTTATACACAGGTACCGGGTGCTGCACAGCACACGGGGTATTAGAACCGCTGCTCACATAGAGTTGCTTATGTAATTGCTTTACAGTGACAAGGAGCGTGTTCTGGGAAAAAGGGAAAGCCCTGCTTATAATACCAGTGAACTTTAAATCACTGCCATCAATGGTACCGTGTAAACTCAGCTCTGGGTCTCATCCCCTAGCCGTAGGCTTGTAAGGTTGACACAGGGTCAGAAACCATATTGTATGGCTGTTTTGTTCCTTGTAACATTAATCACAGGTTCCCAGTATGTTCTGTGTGGTTGCATCTTTATTTTCCCTTTTGGCGTACACGTGAACCACGTTCCCCTTGTAGCTTCCTTTCTTTGGTTGACACTATGTTGAAATTTGATAGATGGCTCTACAGTTCGGAGCCTGGGCAGAATGTCTTAAATTCTCTCAGCGGCACATGTCATCTCCTAAGAGAAATGGATACATTGATTAGCTGTTGAGAGTGTGAACAGATTAATTCAGGGGGAGTTTTCCTTTCATACACGGTGTCCTTTCTCTGTCCTCGGTACTCATGGGTGTCCACATTTTACGGAGCATAATAATTACCTGAAGAGAAGCAGCATTTTAATCCCTAGCTGATGTCCAAGCACAGATTGGGCAGTCACATCTCTGCAGTGCTGAGCCTGTATAATGGTGTCATTTTCTTCAAAGCCTTGTTACACTGGAATTTGCCAGATGTATTGAGAATAAGGATTTCAAGGTCTGTGATAACAATACAACCCTTTAGGCTCTCAGTTTAAGGTAGATAACTTTGTGGCATTTACTGGTGTCTTAAAAGCAGATAATGGTGAGCATTGCCTGGGTGTCATTAAATTTAATTTTTTTTTATTTGCTTCTGCATTAAAAACAAAACAAAACAAATGGTAAAGCTGTCTGTGGATTACCTGTGTTCTCTTTCCCTGGAGGGAAGGGCAACGGAAGTGGGGATGCTTTTCTAGTAAGAAGCTGCTTTTCCTGGGCCCCTGTTTGAGTTCTAGGCAGGCCAGCTTACAGAGCAGGTTTGTTTAATTACTTAGGTTGGAACTCCCTGTTCTAATGGCCTAATGGCATCCTGGGCCTTTGTCTTTTCTGCTGCAGGCACAACCCGGTCTCCCAGAGAAGGAGAAGTACCTGGCGTGGATTACAGCTTTCTGACTGTGAAGGAGTTCTTGGACCTCGAGCAGAGCGGGACCCTTTTGGAAGTCGGCACCTATGAAGGTGAGCTCTCCAGCTGCCCTGGGGCATTCCTAGTCCACAGGTCCAGGCAGAGCATTTAGACTCTGGAAGAGTCTAAAGAAGGAAGAAGAGTCTAACTTACCTAAACATGGTTCATGCCAATAAGACATGGGAAAGCTTGAAGACTCTCTTTACAAATATTTTTTCTCTTTTACCATTTTAGCTTAAGGACATACATTTTGTGGTTTGATGTGGTCACACATACTGCCTCACTGAATCATAGGTTGTCACTGTCGGACTTCTAGGAATTGTTTTTATCTTGAGGAAATGGAATTCCATTTTTACCAGGAGATGGTTTTGCCTGGAAGTGTGTTTACACAGATCATAAAAAACATCATTGAGTTTCCCATGGCAGAATGCTGCCTGCCTGGCCAGAATTCAGTGTGACGGGCAATGTAACTGCTGACTGGAACTCCTGGTTTGGTTTGGTTTTAGTTTATATTTCATTTGAGTATTAGCATGCATGTATGTACACACCTGTGTGTGTTCATAGCTTCTTGTTTTACACAGAGGACCATGTGTGCCGCATGCTTTTAATGCCTTGTTCTTCTGTTTCTTGTTCTGTCTTAATAGGTTCTTGCCATTCAGTAATAGAGAACATCCTGTTTTCCTTTCTCAAATCACTGTGTGGTTCTTCATATGAATGTGCCATCATTTATTTACTTTTCTTCCTCTGGGTAAAATTTGGGGTTGTTTCAATTTTTTTTTTAAGATTTATTTTTACCATTTAAAAGTATTTGTAATTTTTGCTCTCTCAGAATACTACTATATGAACATTAGCTGCAGTGATAGTGTGATTTTTCTATAAGTGAAATTTCTTTTTCAAAACCAAGTAGGGGAAAAATTACATTTCCTTACTTGTTTGAGGATTGTATTATAAATTATCTAACTAGTTCTCTATGTGTGAGTTTTTTCATACCTAGTTTTATAATTTTTTTGACATCTTATAGGGGTACAGTTTCATATTTCATATATATGTAAGGATCCGATCAGAACATATACTTGGAACTCCAAGACTGTAGGGCTACTGAAACCAAAAGTCATGAGTTCAACACTAGGATGGACCACAAGTGATATTCATCATTTTAAATACTGATCTTTTGTGTTAGGGATATTTAGAATTCTTTCTACTGGCTGTTTTGAACTGTGTAATTAATTAGTGATAGCCACATTCATTCTATTATGTTACAGTAAATTGGAAGTTTCCTTTTAGCTAACTGCATCTATGCTACTGCTAACTCTCCTCCCTGTTTCACATACTCCTCTTGGCCTCTGGTTGCTGCTATTCTCCTCTGCCCTTTCCTCTTCTATTACACAGCTAGTGAGTCTTGCACATGCAAGTAAGAACATGAGGTGTCTGTCTTTCTGTGCCTGACTTACTCATCTAGCCTCACGTCATTCATGTCGATGCCAATGATTGAAGAGAAAGGCTTCATATAGTCCTGGTAGGTCTTTGCTTTTGTTTTTGAGACAAGTCTCATGTAAGCCTGGCTAGCATGATACTCAGTATGTAGCTGAGGATGACCTTGAATTTGAAATCCTTCTGCCTCCACCTCTCCAGTGCTGAGGTTACTGGCATACCGGGCAAGCATGTTATCAACTGAGCTATATCCTCAGCCCCAGTTTTTAATTACTTTTTGTTGGGGAATATTAGTCCATTGTATATAGAAATTGTGTTTTCTTTAGGGTTGATGCCTTTTTCTGATCTTTGAACAATGATAAACATGGGAGTAAGGATGCATTTCACATGCCAATTTCTCTTTGGACATCATATACATATACATGGACATCATATACATATATACTCAGGAGAGGCAATGCCGGATTATATGGTTTCGTTTCTAGATTTCTAAGGAATTTCTGGGCTGTTTTCCTACTGGACATACAACTTATATCTTGGTTATAGCCACTCTGCCTGGACTGAGACAATACCTTGCTATGGTGTTGATTTAGTTCTGATGATGCCTGATCCACAGGGATATTTTTATGTCCTGATTGACCATGTAAATATCTTTAAAGTGTTACATTTTCTGGAAACAATATAGTAGCTTGATCATTCTTTGGAGTACTGTTATTTGAGACTGAATAGTATAATATGATAAAATTAACTAGATTAAATTACTAATTTATTCATAATCTCTCTAACTCTTAAAATTTATGTGTATTGGGTAATCACAAAGAAATTTAAAACATTAAGAAACAAAGGTAAATAAAAAGATGATTAATGACCTGCCCCCTCCCACCCTTCTGAGGACTATGTGCCCATTGCCTTGCCCCCTTTTCAGGTAGGAGCTCAAGGCTGGTGCTGCCAAATCTACTCATGCTGGTGACTCACTCTCCAGTTACTCCTCTCCAGGGAGGTACCCTACACTCTCATGACTAACTTCACCTGTTCCCCAAAGCTTCCTGAGTACTGTCTGTCCCATTCCTAGCTACCGTTCTCCTAGTAGGGACCCAAGACTCCACTACAACTCCACTTGACCCTCTTCCCTGCCTGAAGATCATATCTTGTGTTGTGTTGGTCCTCGAGCCCCACCCTTACAGGCCTACACTGTCAATTCCACACTCTCTCTTGATGCCTAACAGGTAGTCCTGTGCATTGTAGTCCTGAGGATTGTAGGAATCCTCTCCCCCCCCCCCCACTTTCCTGTCCTTTTCTTCTTTCTTTCCTTTCTTTCTTTCTTTCTTTCTTTCTTTCTTTCTTTCTTTCTTTCTTTCTTCCTTCCTTCCTTCCTTCCTTCCTTCCTTCCTTCCTTCCTCTCTCTCTCTCCCTCCCTCCCTCTTTCTTTCTTTCTTTCTTTCTTTCTTTCTTTCTTTCTTTCTTTCTTTCTCTCTTTCTTTTTTTTAGTGGGGGGTGGGGGGGGCGGGCAAGTTTTTACTCTGTAGCTCTGACTGTCCTGAAACTCCTTCTATAAACCAGGCTGGTTTTAAACTAAATGAGATCTACCTCCTTTTGCCTTCTGGGTGCTGGGATTAAAGGTGTGTCTGGCTATTACACATTTTTAATTCTGTGACATTGATTGTATACACCATCAGAAACCAAACTAATTACTGATTAAAATATAACAAGTTAATGTCATATGGAATTCTCTCTTTCAGTCTTTCTTTCTTTCTTTCTTTCTTTCTTTCTTTCTTTCTTTCTTTCTTTCTTTCTTCCTTCCTTCCTTCCTTCCTTCTTTCCTTCCTTCCTTCCTTCCTTCCTTCCTTCCTTCTTTCCTTCCTTCCTTCCTTCCTTCCTTCCTTCCTTCCTTCCTTCCTTCCTTCCTTCCTTTCTTTCTTTCATTCTCTTATTTAATATATTTGAGTACACTGTAGCTGTGTTCAGACACACCAGAATCCATTACAGATAGTTGTGAGCCACCATGTGTTTGCTTGGATTTGAACTCAGGACCTCTAAGAAGAGCAGTCAGTGCTTTTAACTGCTGAGCCATCTCTCCAGGCCCTGATTGTTTGTTTCTTTTATTGAAACACAGATGTTTTCGTACAGTATGTTCTAATCATGGTTTCCCTTTCCTCAACTCTCCAAGATTCCCCTCTAAATACTGAGTACTGTGTGTCCCATTTCTACTTACCCTTGTTTTGGTAGGGACCCAAGACTCCACTACAACTCCACTTCACCCCCTTCCCTGCTTGAAGATCATGTGTCTTGTGTTGCCCCTCAGGCCCCACTCTCTCCAGTACTCAAATACTTCCCCTAAGCCCAAGCTGAACTGGGATTATTCTAATGCCCCATTGATCATCAACACTGAATTGCCCCAAAACTATCCTGATACTGATCAATGTTCTGCTGATCTACAGCCCTACAGGTTGCAATAGCTGTAAACAGAGATTTAAAACAATTCAACAAAGAAAAGGCAAGTTATATAGAGATGGAGATGGAGATATAGATATGATGACGAGACCTTACCAAAGACCTAACTCTAGAGACCTAAGTCTCATCACCAAAACACAAACAATATGAATAACCAGCACAGTAGGTCACCACCAAAAATTAGTAGTCCTGTAACAATGTTTCCAAGAGAACTTAGATAATGTATAAGACAAAGATTTCAAAGTGATNTATATATATATATATATATATATATATATATATATATATATATATATATATATATATCAGGAAATTAATAAAGGACAATGATAAGAGCTTTCAAGGGACAAGAGCTAGAACGAACTCAATGACATAAAGGGCTAAAGAGTAATAATGGATCAGGAAGAGTTAACATAAGTTGGGTATAGTAGAACAGGGTAGAGGAAGGAACCAGAGAGAGAGAAATAATACTAATGTTGTTCCAAGAAAAGTCATATGGAGACCTACCACTATAGAAGCTTCCTAAAATATATACACGCACATATATGAAAAGAGTGGAACTACCCTGGAGTGAGGTAACAGTGCCCCTACCAGACCAACAAAAAGTTCAGTGCTTAGAATGGGTTACACGTTTTGAAGTTTTTGACACGTTTTGAAGTTAGGTTACAAACATTGCAAGTTATAGCCAATGATATTGGGTACCCTCAAGAACTTGATGATAAAACTGTATTGGTCGACAAACTATATCCTTGAGTGAAAGAATGTGGAAAAACAATTTCCTAGAGGAGGAAAGGAATCATCTGTCTTACCTGTCCTCTGATAGCTAAAGTAACAACTGGCCTGGAAAAACATGCCCACTGGGGCAATAGTGGCATGTGCATTATGGGAGTAACCAACCAGATTCTAATTGGATTTATGTCCCACCTCACAAGATGCAACCCATACAGATGGACCATAGGTACTAGGGGAGAACCTACTACTAGTCTTTTGCTAAACAGACTTACCATTATGCCCATAGATTAATATATCTCTCAACCGTTGTTAGAGAAACTCCTGTTTGTAGTGGATGGCTGTTAATACAGACATCCACAAGTGGTCTAGGTGCACAGAATGCACAAGACTGCAGAATGCTCACTCCTAAAATAGAAAGCTTAGGCATCATTGTAGAAGAGCGAGCTGAAGGATTGTAAATTCCGGGTAATAGTGGATGACTACAGAGAAACAGTGTTTTCTGGATACAGCAGGGAAGTTTCACATACAAACTCACAGTGATTGTTCCAGCATACATATATGACCTACACAAGCTCAAGTCAGATAAAATCTGAGACAGAAGAAGGGAGGAGAGCAGAGCTTTCCTTGCTGAAGAGCTGTTGGCAACTGCTGGAGAATAAACAGATTTAAGAATGTTACCCTGGTAGATGGTGATGCCGAGTGGAAGGCCTCCATCGAAGAATAGTTTTGCAGTACAAAGGAGACTCGGTGGATTTTTAAAATTGAGGTGTGTTGACTGTGTGAGGAAATGGAGGATGAATAAGGGAGGACCTGGTGTATGGGGTAAATATGATCAAAACACATAAAATTCTCAAAGAACTCATAAATTTCTAGAAAGGCAGATTGCTGTATTAAGGGAAATGTGGTTTTTATGTAGTGATAGCAGTTTTATGCACAGTGACTGAAAGTCAAATGAAGGTCATAACCCTCTAGAGTAAAGCTTTGTTTTGATATTCCTTGGGGCATTCTCTTGCTACCTATTGTTCATCTCTAAATATTGACTATGCCTTTGATAGTTTAGGAGTTATTTGATTGAGGGGTTATGTTTAACATGTTCATCTATTTAGCTCAGGCTAGCATAAAACCCATCCTCCCATCTTAAGTCCTGGATTACAGGTGTGTGCCACAGTGCCAGTATTTAAGTCTTAATCATTTGCTAGTTGTGAACATAAAAATGCTATCATGACGGGGGTTGGGAGGGGGATGGGGGTTGTGTTATTAATTATTTTTGTCTTAGGATCCTGGAAGGGAATATGTTTGGATAGCTTCTGGGATATATGGTTAAGGTCTGAGAATCAATGAAGAATAGAAAGGGGCTGAGAGAGACACAAAGGACTTAGTGTTATGTGACTCTAATAGCTCAGTGACTTTTTTGTGGAGCAAGTACAACCTCTTTGTTTAGTGTCTGTCCTCACCTGAAATAATTTATTCTTTGAATCTGAGAGCCTTAGTTCCCAAGTGTACATCCCCTACATTTGCATTTTAGAGGCAGAGCTAGAGGAATTGATGTAAAAGGAAAAGCATAGGCTTTAGACAGATGTTTAGTATGGGAAAAGAGAAATGAACATAGTCTATTCAATGTTTATGTGATAAATTACACATAGGTAGAGCAGGTTCCTTTTCTTGTTTACTGTCATCAGTACAGGAATGGTACTAGTGCTGTGACTGAAGCTTCCGAACGGGATCCCGGGGCTAAATGAAAGGTTTTCATGGCAGCTCTGAGACACTAGGTCTCCCCCAAGCTCACCAGGATACCCTGGATCTAACTGGCAGCTTGCTGGTGCTGCATGCTGACTTCCTTGCCCAGCAGAAGGAAAGTTAGTATTTTCCAGAAAATCCCTGATTGTCTTCTGTTTCTATAAATGCTGCTTGGTTGTTTGGGAATTGAAATCTTCTCATCCGCCAAGTCAGTCCTTGTGACGTTTTATGCATTTCCCGACGCTTGCTCTGCAGCGTTTGACCTTTTACTGCCTTAATTTCACACCCGTACAAGAAGGCTCTTCACTTTTTGGAACCAGCTAGAGTTTGACTTTCACAAGCTGAAAGCAAATGGATATTTTATTAAATACCAGATTTAGCCCTAGGAGTAATGCTACTAGGTCCCCAAATGCCTGTCTCACCTGCCGCCCCCGGACTGTCCCTCCACAGTGGTGGCTGTGTCGGGGGTGGGAGGGAACACTCAGGAGCAGGTAGCCTTGCCATCCCACTGCTTGAATGTCAGTTTCCACCCCGCCTGTGGAGCTGTATCCCCTCTGGCTAGTCACTTTATGCTTGGAGTCTCCATTTCCCCTTTGGTCACTGCAGCCCTTCCTCCTCAGTGGGACTCAATGAGGCAGTGATAGAAACGGCTTAGCGAGAGCCTGACGCAGGTCCACTCCCAGTCAGCATTTGCTCTTACATGTATACTCGGCCTTACGTAATTGATGCACAGTATATTCCTGTCTTCTTCTGTAAACCAGTGGATCTGCCAGTGAGTCTATGGATTTCCTTCTTGGGCTCCTCCCACCTTTTTTTTACCATCAGCAATTTCTTCCAGCCTCTCATTACAGAAAGGCAGAGCCTGATTTTACAAGACAGAACACTCTCAACTTTCGCTTTTACTTCCATGTCTCCCATGCTGTGAACTGAATACTCTAAAACCATGAGCAGAAACAACACTTTTCCTTGAGAACAAAACAGACCACACAGCATAGTCTTTCAATGTTTCATTAAAAATAACTGTATTTGATTGCTTTTGTTCAGGTAAGTGTCCTCAAGAGCTATGTCCTCAAGAGCTACATGAAGGGCTTGTTTCCTAGCCCATGGTGCTGTTGGGAAATGGTAGAACTGTTACAAGATGGATTCAGTCGGACTGGCCAGTCGGCTCGGTGGTGAAACACACTGGCTGCTCTTCTAGAGGTCCTGAGTACAATTTTCCAGCAACCACATGGTGGCTCACAACCATCTGTAATGGGATCCGATGGTTCTCTTCTGGGTCTCTTCTGGTATGTCTGAAGACAGTGACATTGTACTCACACACATGCAATAAATAAATCTTAAAGAAAAGAAAAAAGATGGAGTCAGTATGGTTAGAAGGCTTTTGGGAAGTTGTATGGCACATGCTCTTGAAGGGACTACTGGGAGCCTGGTTTCTCCCTCCTCTCTGTTTGCTTCTCAGCCACACAATTTGAACAGATTGCTCCGTCACTTATCTGCACCTCCCTGTTATCCCAGTGCCAAAACAAGGGAAGAGAGCTGTCTGATTTGGCCTAGAACCTCTCAAGCTCTAGTACAAAAGAGCAGCACAAGGCATCCTGAAAGGGCGCCTGCAGCATACGCTGGAAGTCTACGGCAGCTGCTGTCTCCAGCTGTAAGAGAGGAGCTTGTGGAAAGGTCAGGAGAACTGCTCCAAGACAGCAGCAGAGCTCAGTCATCAGCACCCAAAGACAACCCAAAAGCAGGATGACTGTGCTCAATACAGAGGATGTTAGAAGGATGGCTTGTGGCTGGGGAGTGAAGCAGCCAGGCTCAGCTTCCCCAACCCAGTGAGAGCCTTGTTCAGTGCACTGCACTCTGTATTTTCAGCTTCCCATATAGTAACCACTAACCCACTGGGGCTCCTCAGACTGAAGAGTTGGATTTATTTTCTAGATTTACTTTTTGGTTTTTGAATGTTACATGTGTGCATATGTGCCTAAGTGCAAATTCATGGAGCAGAGCAGCCGTGAGTTACAGGAGGTTGCCAGCCACTTAGTATGGGTGCATGGAACCAAAATGATAGTCTTCTGCAAGAACAATTTTATTACTTCTATGTCTTAATTTATTTTTTGTAATAATTTACATATTTATAATAAAAAATTCTTCAAGGAGAATTAAAAGCCCTCTGCAGGAACAAGTGCTCTTTTGTTATTGTTGTTGTTGCTTTAAAGATTTATTTATTTTATGTATAGGAGTACAAAAGAGGGCATCGGGCCCCATTACAGATGGTCGTGAGCCACCACGTGGTTGCTGAGAATTGAACTCAGGACCTCTGGGAGAGTAGTGAGTGAGTGCTCTTAACTGCTGAGCCATCTCTTCAGCCCCAGAAGAAGTGCTTTTAATGCTTAACTGTCTCTCAAGCCCCGGAATAGCTGAAGTTTTATGGTGATATTTTATTCTTTTTTTTAATTGCTTCTTTCAGAGTTTCATATAATCTATTTTGATCGTACCTACTCTCAACTCTTCGCAGGTCAATACCACACTCCCTAACACAGAAGTTTGTGTCCATTCCCCAACCCTTAAGTTCCTGAAGTACCAATTTGTACTGCCCTAATCATTTGAGATGTGTGATCTTCCACTGGAGACTGATAAGCTTAACCAGAAGTTCCTCTCAACAGCTAACACATGTCAGCTGGTCCACAGTTAGGATTGGGACCTTGTGCCCAACTCTCCTCTCCTCTCATTTGCTCTGGCTTGCGTTTGCACAGGTTTTGTGCATGACATCGCACCGCCTGGGATTTCATACATTGGAGCTAGAGAGAGATGGCTCAGTGGTTAAGAGCAATTACTATTCTTATAGAGAACCTGAGTTACATTTCCAGCATCCATGTTATGCAGCTCACAATGGCCTGTGACTCCAGTTGTAAGGAGATCTGATGCCTCTGATCCTTTTGGGCATAGACACACACACAGTATTAAAAAGAATAACTGATAATTTTTTAAAGTTGAATTTTTAAATTAACCACTGCAGCTGCTGGCCACTGTATTTCTTTCAGTGTCATTTTGAATAAAATCTGCAGGGAGAATTAAAAGTCCCATAGAAGAACCCCTTTCTCCTTAGTTGCCAACTTTGTATAGCAAAGACATCTTGAGCTGAATTTGGCTCCCCAGAATCCTTGTCAAGCTTAATGAAGTAGCACAAATCCACATAAACGCTGGACTGGAAACTGTAGTACATGTATCAGTGAGATGGAAGTCAAAGATGAAGCAACCGTTGGAGGAAGCTTGTGGGCCAGCAAACCCAGAGTATACAGTGGTGACTACAATAGAGACCCTGTTTCCAAACAAGCTGGATGGCAAGGGCTAACACCCACACATGCATATACATGGGCCACAGCATACATGGTCATGAACTCACTTTTATATGCATGTAGACACACACATGCGCGCGCGCGCACACACACACACACACACAGAGAGAACCTACTGTGCATTTTCATCAAGCAGTTGGTGTTGTGGTTAGCTGTGACCTGCATAGGTGATAGAAGTGATGAGTGGGTTGAATCCAGAGATATGCATTTAACCAAAGAGTTAGATTTGGTGTTGTATTATTCATTGTGAGAAGGAAAGGTGAGATAAGTGACAGTCATCCTCCTAGGACAAATCCTAGCCCCTTGTCTTTATCTGTCTACCTCTAAATCTATATCTATATCATCCATAGCTACATCATCTATATCTGTGGTGTTAACATTTGCTAAGATAGTAAACACTGGTTGGCAGGGGTATCCAGAGAGGAGGCAAGGGGAGCACGATTTTTAGCTTAGCCTGGGTTACATAGTAAAACCCTGTCTCAAAAAAGAATGAAAGAGATGCTATAGTTTAACCAGGTTAGGGAGTGGGCAAGGACTTCATCATGGAACTGTCCCCTCACCAGCTGTAGCTGTTGACTGACAGCTGCCGATGCTCCCAACAGAGTAGAGCCCTGAAAGTCGCCTCTTACAAGACACAGAAGTTAATTAGTGGAATGTGTCAGCTTTGCATTTTGAACCGACTCAGACCAGCTCCTCATTCTTTCCTTGGACAGACAAGGTATCAAAGCAAATCAGAGAAAATAAGAATAAACTCCTTGGCCCAACTGTCTAATGCACTGAGCTAATTTATTTGATACACTACTTGAAATGAATCAACAGACCCATCCCCGTTGATACTTTTTTTTTCCTGCTGACATTTTTGCTCTACAATCCTGGTTGTTACCATTGGATGCACCCTTGAGACTTCCCTGGGAGAGAGTTTACAATGGATGAACTATTCAGTGAGGCTGATTCTGAACATGCCTGTTTTACAAATGCCTCTGGGTAGAAGACACTGATTATACACTTTGAGCTTTGCAAAGGTTTTCCTTCAGCATAGAAAGTGCAGTGCCGGGGTGACATTTCAGACTGGAGTTATGGGCTGCATATTTCTGCATGCTAATTAGAAGGGGGATGTCAGTGTTCAATAATGGGATTGTTTTGCTTCCTGGAAGATCTGCAGAAAAGCAGCTGTCAGCAGTATACTTTTGGGGGACAGAGATATAAAGCAGGGTGAAGAGAGTTCATGTTTGTCATTGAAGAAAATGAGACCGTCTGGAGTCCTGTTCTTTGGCGGGCCCTGGGAGCCTTCTGTTGTGATAAGCTCTGTTGGCAAACTCAGCTCTGGAATGTTCTCTGTTGATAATGAAAGTAACCAAATAAACCTGTGCTGTCATTGGCTTTCTCCTGAATTTGAAGATGGGGAGGCTGGAGTTAGGAAAGTTTTATTTACTCTATTGCTGGAGTTGAGTGCATAGATGTTGGACACAAACCTATGTTTTAATGCCTGCATCATTTACAAATTATATGACTCTCATCTTCAACTGAAAAAAATAAGACTACTGATTACTTTTGCTGAAAGATAATCATAAATACTAGCTTGTCTCTTCTTTGGTCTCATACTCAAAGTCATGGGTACAGAGAAACATCTAGTTAATTATAGGATGTTGGTTTATTATCCTTTTTATATGTAAATACTTTTACAGGGTGGGGTGGGCACGTGGGAAAAGGAACAATAGAGAGTATGATGAAAGTCTTTTGAATGATACCATAATTTGTAGAACACATACATGGCAAATAGCATAGTTTTATGTTACTGAAGTATAGCTGATGGAGTGGAAAGAAATGCCATGAGTCATGTCAAAGAACCGGATCCTCAGTACTGGTATTTAGGGCGATCCCAGGCTGGGATTCATTTGTGCTGTCACTGCTTGTTCCCTTATATGTTCTGCAAAGAATTTCTGATTGACACTATGTACCTTACAGACTATGGCAGCCCTCAGGGAACACAGAGGAGCACAATAACAGTCATGCTACTGCTGTATAGAATTTATAACCCAGAAATGAGAACTAATGTGAAATCAAACAACTTGATAAATGGAGCACAAGATGTTAGAAAGGGTCAGGTGTGTGTTTCCCTGTTGAGGATGAGTAGAGCTTTGATCTAGCCTGTTGGATCAGAGCTAATGTCTGGAGCACGAGTAGTAGTAAGGATTAGGGTCCAAGGGAGGAATGAGTACAAGGGCCATGCGATGGTGAGGGGCCAGTTTAAGGGGCTACAAGGGGCTACAGAATGAAGCTCAGTGGAGTTGGAGAGAGCATGTGGAAAGCAGTTATAGACCAGCCTAGGAAGTGAGAAGAGCTAGAGCCCTCAGGGCCCTGAAGCCAGAGAGTGGTAAAGGCCAGAGCCTTCAGGGCCCTCCAGAGAGCTGTAAGGGCCAGAGCCCTCAGGGCCTTGAAGCCAGAGAATGGGAAGGGCCAGAGCCTTCAGGACCCTGATGCAAAGCCCAACCCAGATGAGCTAGATGTCTGTGTTCTTTAACTGTACAATTGTCTGCACTTTGTAGAGGAAAATTAAGATTTTAAAAACTCTGCCTTCAAAAGGAGAAAGGATTGTTGTCTACTCAAAGTTGATCTTGCCCTCAGTGGAAATGTTTTTTCTGTATTTCCCTCAGAGAATGACATTGCCATCATGGTCTTTTGCTTATTTTCAAGAGTTTTCCATCTAAAAGGACAGAAAATGGTATCCTCAGTTGTGCAGAAGTAACAGTGCCTCCTTTCCACAAAAGGTGGGATGGTTTTTTCTGTCTATACAGGTAGACCCTGCAATGCAGGAGGGTCACCTGCATTCTGGTTAAAATCTTGAATATCAGGTCTACCATATGATTTTCCCATCTGTATTTAATGTTCCCACACTGTCCATTAAGGTTTCAGAACACTGATATTTACCATGTAAAAAGATTTATATCCTTTCATCTTATTTCTAGTATGTAGCATAGTGTTTAGAGTTTAGATTTCCTCCAAGGATATGCACGAAGTTAGAACTTTTTGTGAGTTGAGAAACTGTACAGACTTGATTCATTTTTGCTGAATACAGGGACAGTACATTCTTCCTTAAATATTTTATAAAGCTCTAAAAATTGATTTGCAGCCCTCGT
Source organism: Mus minutoides (assembly GCA_902729485.2). Classification (NCBI taxonomy): domain Eukaryota; kingdom Metazoa; phylum Chordata; class Mammalia; order Rodentia; family Muridae; genus Mus; species Mus minutoides. Next base: position 181,029 of record LR750527.1, read on the forward strand.
TAATTTATAAGTGTAAGTTGGAAAGTATTTTCTTTGGCTTTGGTCATGGCCATAGAGATTGGTTGTTAATTAAGGCCTGCCTTGCCTTCCTCTTTCTCTGCCTTCCCTTTCCCTGCCTACCCACAACCCCTGTTGAGTTTTATTGTAGAACCTGTTCTGAAATAGCAGAGAGGAAGAGGAACACATTTCCACTTGGGCTGCAGCCCGGGCACCTCAGGAAGTGTCTGGTGGGTAACATGGAGACTGTGAGCCAGCCAGGTTCTGTGCTCACAGAAACGATGCACCCTGCCAAGCAATAACCTTAATTAATTTTATAATCATTTGCAATGCTTCTGATTATTTATGTCCTTCACAGAGACTCCTGTACAGGCTGCATGTTCTCTATAAGGTTTGTGCTTCTACTCTGGCTAGACTTGGCCCACTTATGATCAGACTGTAAATTCTGGATAAGGTAGAGTTTTTTTTGGAAGGTACATTTTGGGTCTCAAACTGCAAGGCACTAGGCACAGGCGTTAGAGTCCTGGAGTAACTGTGGGACTCTGTATGTGATCCACTTGCCTGCAATAACATGTTAAAGACAGACCACACAGTATACTCTTATTGACCAAAAGTCCAAGCCCCAGACACATGCATCCAAAATCAGCTCATTCAGAGGCCAACTTACAGACTCCTTAAGGACTTTTGGAAGTTGTAGTTTTTCTTCATCCTTGCCATCCCTCTGCCTATGCCCCTTTACCTACATAGGCTTTTGCACCACAAAAACCTTAAGATACTGACCCGAGCTTGGTTCCAGAGCACTTGTGTGCCAAAAGCAAAAGAAAGACAAACATTCTCTGCATAAGCCTCGAATCACAGAGTATGCTGGGCACTGTCCTGGTTATTTCTCTTGTCTCCTTGACATGAGTCACAGCAGTGGTTCTCAACCTGTGGGTCACAACCCCTTTAGGGGTTGTATATCAGATATTTACAATACTATTTATAACAGGAGCAAAATTACAGTTATGAAGTAGCAACAAAATAGCATTATGGTTGGAGGTCACCACATCATGAGGAGCTGTATTACAGGGTTGCAGCATTAGGAAGGTTGAGAACCACTGATCTACAGTTACTTGAGAAGAGTTGCCTCAGTTGAGAAAATGTTTCCTTCAGATTAGACTGCCTGTAGATAAGTCTGTGGTACATTTTTCTTGAGTAATAGTTGCTGTGGGTGAGTCCAGTCCTTTGACAGGTGAGTTTTTGCCCCTGGACAGGTGATCCTGAGTTGTAAGGAAAACAGGCTGTACAAGACAGTAACCAGCATTCTTCCATGGCCTCTGCTTCAGTTCCTGCCTCTAGATTCCTGCCTTCAGTTTCTGCCCTGACTTACCTCAGGAATGCGTTGCAGTGTAAGATGAAATAAACCCTGTCCTCAGAAGCTGCTGTTGGTTGAGTGTTTTATCAGAGCAGCAGGAACTCTGACCAAAACAGTGTCTTAATTAGGGTTTCCATTGCTGTGAACAAACACCATGACCAAGGCAAGTCTTATTTATAAAGGACAACATTAATTGGGGCTGGCTTACAAATTCGGAGGTTCACTTCCTTATCATCATGGCATGGCACTGGAGGAGATGAGAGTTGTACATCTTCATCCAAAGGAAGCCAGGAGCAGACTGTCTCCAGGCATCTAGGAGAAGGATCTTCAAGCCCACTGTCACAATGGCATACTTCCTCCAACAAGGCCACAATTACTCCAACAAGGTCAGACCCCTAATAGTGCCACTCCCTGGGCCAAGCATATTCAAACCACCCTAAGAAGGCATGCTGGCTTTGGACATAAGCTAACTCTCAGTATTGCTGAGGTGGGGATGGAGTGGAGCTTCCTAATAGTTTGTCTCTCTCCTAGTCTTTAGAGCGTTAGTATCTATTAGAACCATTCCACTTTTTTTTTTTTATAATTATCTTATTTATTTGGGTACACTGTCACTGTCATCAGACACACCAGAAGAGGGCATCGGATCTCCTTACAGATGGTTGTGAGCCACCATGTGTTTGCCAGGAATTGAACTCAGGACCTCTGGAAGAGCAGTCAGTGCTCTTAACCACTGATCCATCTCTCCAGCCCTCTCTCTCAACCCTAATTCTGCTTTTTGAAGAAAGGTGTTAATTCAAATCATTTTTAAACTGTGTATGGGGAATAAACCAAAACATATTATTGAAGTAAAAATTTGAACCCCTTACATAGAAACTTCTACATAGAAGGTTTTCTATGAAAGAAAAGAAACATTGGAAAGATTAGAATACTGATGGCATGGTATAATCTTAGCACCTCTGGATGATGAAGCTTATCGGAGAGTCTAGTATTGTCAGAATCATCCTGTAGGGTCACTACACTGTTGTTATGGATAGCAACTGAGAAAGTTCTTGAGAGTCTGAGCATAGATAGTTATATGACCGGTGCTGACTTGCTTTTGTTTTGTTTGTTTGTTTGTTTGTTTGTTTTTTATAGTAGAATAAAAACTGTCACTTAGAATCTGCTGGGCATTTCAGATATCAGTGGTTTTAGAGGTGAAATAGAAATCTTTTCTTCTTATTCACTTTATATCCTTCTCACTGCCCATCTCCCAGCCAACCCCCTCCTACAACCCCTCTCCATCCCACCACCTCCTCTGAACAGGTTGGAGTCCCCTGGGTATCCCCTCACCCTGGCATTTCAAGTACCTGAAGTTCAGTTCTAGCTGTTTGGGACCCATGTAAAGACCAAGCTGTACTTCTGCTACATATGTGTGGGGAGGCATAGGTTCAGCCCATGTGTGTTCTTTGGTTGATGATTCAGACTCTAAGAGCCCCAGGGTTCCAGGTTAGTTGACTCTGATGGTCTTGGTCTTCTTGTGGAGTTCCTATTCTCTTCAGGAGACTGAAACCTTTTCTCCTATTCTTCTATAAGAGTCCTCAGGCTCAGTCCACTGTTTGGCTGTGGGTGTGTGTATCTGTCTGAGTCAGTTGCTGGGTGGAGGTTAGAAACACATCAGCATCATGAAGCATTTGCCTGGTCTCACTCTGGCGCCAACCTCAGCATGGATGAAAGGATCTCTATGGACCATCTCGTGTGTCCTTATTAGAGGCATCCAAGGTGCACAATGCATCTCTTCAGCATCATAATTTTAAAGTTGAGAGCAAAGACTGGGGTTTTGTTTGCTTTTGCTTTTTGTCTTGTTAATAGGGGAAATGATGAGTCCTGTGTACCTGGGACAGTTAATGGTGAGTTGGAACTGTGGGCTCCCTCTTATAAAGCTTTTCTGACATGCAGTGCCGAGGCCACCCAGCATCGCTGATGCACTTATGTCATTATGTTAAGCCATGCTACATTAGTGATGTTAGACAAGTTTTAATTTTATATGGTTCACCTGATAATATGCACAGTATCTGTCTCCTAGACTACTTTGCAGACATGGGAAACAACTCTGAACAGGTGGGTATGAGTGTGCCAACAGATCTGCTAGTAACTTTTTCAACTTGAAAACTGAGGACAGGTGCTTGCTGGAAAATCCACATGTATTTGTCAAATTATGTGAAACTTTATTTCCTAGCCGTTTATTTCTGTCATAAACTAGATATCAAAAGTAAATTGATATTAAAATGATAACTTTATGAGCATGACTTCAGTTGAATGTCACCAAACTGAGCAATCATAGGAAATTAAGAGTGCAGGGTCCTATCTCTTCTCTCCCCCCCCCATCTTTTTAGTAGGTTTTAACTTGTAGATATCAGCCTTCATTCAACATCTAATTCTAAGATGAGTGTGGCCTTTGGTATATTAGTAATTGGAGGGATTGGTGCTTTACCTCTGTCTATCTATATGTCTAATTCACTGAGGAGATTTAATTTTATGTCAACAGTCTTATTTTGCTAAACCTCACAAATACTCCTCAGTTAAATTATTAAAAAAAAAAAAAAGGCACCCCTGGTCTAGACACACCTTTAGAGAGTGTGGAATTGTCTTTAGATGACCTTGTGGAAATGAAAGACAAGATGTGTTTCTTTGTTACCCGTGCTAGCTCTACCTGGCTTTGGGGGTTGGCTCTTCAAACCACTAGGGCATGCCTTCCTTCTAGCTTCTTCCTCCCAAATTCTCTGCCCACAGTTGGGGATCTGAAAGATAGTTTTCCTTTTTAATAAGCCAATAGATCACATTCTGTATGAAAGCTTAAGTCTTCATCAAAGCCTTCATTGTGAGCTTACTGTCACCTGGGGTCCTTCAAGTTTAAACAATTTTACCCCCGGGGGGTTTATAAAGGTACTTATATTTATGATTGTTCTACCTAACTGTACCACATGCATGCCTGTGCTTAGGGAGGGCAGGATACCCAGGTACTGATGGTACTGATGGTGTGAGCAAATGCAAGGGTGCAGGAACGGCTCCACTCCCTGCTCCTGTGTGGTGTTTTTGTTTTTGTTTTTTTGAGACAGGGTTTCTCTGTATAGCCCTGGCTGTCCTGGAACTCACTTTGTAGACCAGGCTGGCCTGGAACTCAGAAATCCTCCTGCCTCTGCCTCCCAAGTGCTGGGATTAAAGGCGTGTGCCATCACACCTGCCACTCCTGTGTGTTTAAATTTGTAGAGCTAAATAGTTGCATAGATTGTTACATCATCCCTCTCAAAGAAAATAGGTTTGTGTGTGTGTGTGTGTGTGTGTGTGTGTGTTTTGTAACAGTGTTTTCTTTGTAATCCTGGCGGTCTAGAAACTCTCTGTGGACCATGCTGGCTTTAAACTCAGAAATCTGCCTGCTTCTGCCTCCTGAGTGCTTATAAAATTATTGATTCAAAACACAATTTAAAGAAATATTAGAGTTGGAGAGATGACACAGTTGTTGAGAGATCTTGCTACTCTTCCAGATGACCAAAATTTGGCTTTCAGGACTCACATCGACAGATCATAACCACCTATAAACTCCAGCTCCAGGGGATCCCATCCCCTCCTCTTCCAGAGCAACCACACAGAGAAGCACAGCACATACATGTAGAGACATACATATGCACAAATTTTTAAAAAAAAATTAAAATCTCTTAAAAATACTATTAAACCTTCCTTTCTAAAAAAATAACAAATTATATTTACTTACAACTATTTATGTAAATGTAGATATGGCTTATTTGCTAGAGAGGTTAGGTTGAATGCTTGGAGTTCTAGGCAGGTTCCCACCAAGCATAAAGACAGTGGCAGTTCATGGAAGTAGACCAGCCTAGCCTGGGCTACCTGAAACCAAACTATGCCTCTAAGTTCTGTGTCTAATGTATGTGTTGTCTGCAGCAAGGGCATCTTCACGTGCAAGTTTTGAAACACAACTAAGGAAAAATGGTAGTAGTGGCTCTTAGAACCCACATGAACACAACTCAAAGTGAGGGTTCCTAGGCCTGGCACTGGGTTGTTGGTAGATAGTCTATGGCTCTTGAGAATCATTATCACCTGGAGTGATATAACTCCATTGTGTGTGTGTGTGTGTGTGTGTGTGTGTGTGTGTGTGTGTTGTATTTTTAAGTAGGTTTATAAGATAATTCGCTTTATAAGACTTTTAAGAAAAATATTGACTTTGTGTCATCCTTGCTCAGAGGCTTGCACATATGTTCTCTGTATTATTCTAATGTTAGTATAAGGGCTATCAAAGCAAGCACTTGATGCACTTGATTAACTTTCATTTATGAAACCATCTTTTAAGATGTGTGGTTAAAAATAAGCCTTAAAAAAGTGTTGTTTTTCATTTTGAAGGTTAATTTAATTGACTAGTTAGAATTTAGTAATTATATCAAATTTAAATATACATATCTGGGGCTAGGTACATAGTTGATAAAGTGCTCATCTTTAAGTATAAAGATCTGAGTTTAGACCCAGAACCCACATTTTAAAAAATATAGATGTTTTGGGGTGCTCTTGTAATCTCTTTGCCTGGGAAGAGGCTAGATGGATGGGGGCTCCCTGGTCAGCTAGTCTAGAGGAGTCAGCACACTTTAAACCAAGGCAAGATCCTATCTCGAAAGCCAATGCAGATGGCATCTAAGGAATGCCACCGAAGGCTGGCCACTCTGGTTTACATATGGCACATGCCCACATGTATAAAAATATTCCAGATACTAAATTATACACACATAAACAAACCCAAATGAAAATAAAACACACATTTCCAAATATACAAGTAGTCACTTCATGTATCACTTATAATTGCAGAGTAGAGTGGGGCCTAAACATGGAGGAACTGAAGGAGTCTGGAAAGAAAGGTGGGGATTACTGAGAGTGATTCCCCCAGAGGGCACCAGTGAAACAGTTTTCACTTGAATCTTGGCAAGGATTTGTTCCCACCCGCCATGACACCCCAATAGTCAACCCTACCATTCAGTTTAAGAGGTGCCACGTGGTGCTCTCTGCCCTCCTTTTACAGAAGTGCCCCACTACCCTCTTAAAGAGAGGCAGAGACAGAGACCTTTGAAGCCTGGGAGGACCTAGGCAGTAATGGATTTTTATCTTCTGTGGGACTCCCTCTTAATAGGATTCAACATTATGTGGTTGCCTATGTTAGAAAAAAAAATGACCAATTCAAATTCAAATGTAATGACAATGAAGTGCTTCTATTCAGTACAGCCACCTCTGTTTTTATCCCTTCTAGCTCTTTTGCCTCAAAACCATGTGGCTTTCTTTTTCCCTTCTGCAACATTATAGGATAGATAGGAAAGATGTCTTTGCTAACTTCTAGAAGTGAAATACAGCGTGTTCTAGCTTTTCAGCTTCATTCTTTTTAATGTTCTTAGAGATTTGGATGTGAATTCTTGGGGCTTTGAAAAAAAAAGTATTCATTTTAAAACATGCAAATGTGTCTCTCCATCACCTAGGAAACTATTATGGGACACCCAAACCTCCCAGCCAGCCAGTCAGTGGGAAAGTGATCACGACGGATGCCTTGCACAGCCTGCAGTCTGGCTCCAAGCAGTCGACCCCTAAGCGAACAAAGTCCTACAATGATATGCAAAATGCTGGCATAGTCCACACGGAGAATGAGGAGGAGGAGGATGTCCCTGAAATGAACAGTAGCTTTACAGGTAAGGATAGATTGCATGTCCCTGAATGGTTCTCCCTGAGTGGTGGTCAGAGTCTTTATAGAAAGGTTCCAACCAGTGTTCTGGGTTGTCTAGATTCAGACTCTAACCATGGAGTGCTGAGGAAGGGAGAGTCCTTCCTTGGTCTGTGTACCATGCTTATTCAAGAGTCCTTGAACTCCTCTCAAACAATCTTTAATGCACTAGGAATAACTATTTGAAATTTCAACCAGGCTTCTTTCTCTTCATAATACTACAATATGTTGAAAATATTTCATATTTTGTTTCTTGATTTTTTTTTCTGGGTGGGGGATCATGGGACATGATTATGGTTACTTAGTATAAATGGAAACATGAAAATGGGTTTTTATCATGTTACTATCACTTGAGGTTATACTGGTAAGCTACCAGCATCCTGTTCTTACCTAAATAAAGCTATAATGGAACCATGCCAGGTCTTCAGTTAACTTGTACAAAGTTTACTGTATACTCTTCAGGGGGAATGATAAGAAAATCAATATATAAGATTTTTTAATGCATGTGCATGCTGTATTATGTACTTGGATTACTGATAAGCTATATATTATGAAGGGATGGTTAAGGACAAAGCCTTAGGTCAGTATAGAACCCACAGACTGGGATGTATATTCTTGGGTAGTATAGCATATTTTTCACAGTATGTGTTTGATCTATATACCATAGCTCAACATGTAGTAAATAACGATATAAATGGCTATGCTTTTCAAATTTACAGCATGACACAAACACCCAACCAATAGCATATATGAAGTTGCTCATGTATTATGTGACTTAGATGTCCATCTTGCTTCTCCATTTTTGTCTCATAGTTTTCCTTTACTTTCTGAGAATTATAGCTATGGATGGGTTATCCATTTTCAGCTTATTAGATCATCTTCTCTCCATATCCCTAGACTTTTGTCATTGTCTAGTTATATCTAGCTGCAGTGAGTGAAGAGATTGGTCAGTCAGTATGCCCACTTCCTTCCTCCATCTCCAAAATCCAATAGGATATTCAGGGGGAAAGTTGTCAGAGTTGAACACTGTCTAATTCTGTTGTGCTTCTCAGAGGTTTTTCCAGGCATTCAATTAAAAAAACCGGAGGTGGCAATGGAAGTTTTGATAATTGTATTACCACAGTAGTGTGGCTCAGCGTTTTTGCAAGAAGTTTTGGGTAAATAAAAAGCTCTTAGGTATTATGGTTTGATTTATGATGGTTTACAAACAGTATGCACAGCCTCATTTGTATGTAAAATGGCTAGTATTCGATCACTTATAGCTTTCTCTGAGGATTTGATTCTATGAAAACTTCATTTTTCTTTCATTTAAAGTTGAATAGACAGTGGCTGACCTTTAATTGTAATATCCAGAAGATATACATATTTGCCATTCTTATGCATACTTTTATTAAAATCGATTGATTTTAATTTAATATTCCTATTCCTTGAGAGTATTTCGTGCCTTTATAGTGGTCTTCTCCAGAGTGAAAGTAAATTATGCACAAGTGTTATCATCGCCTTTAAAAATCATCTCATATTTTAATGTCTTGGTGGTTCAGTAGATAAGAAATAGCAAATTATGATCTAACTTATAGCAAAGAGGAGGTCCACAAAGCAGATCTAACAGGCCAGATACAATGAAGCCCCTCTGTCAGTACAGGGGTAGTCCTGAAGAGTGGACACCAGGAGTAGATGGCAGGAGTGGTCTCAAGGGATGACTCAGGAGTAGTCTCTAGTAGACTTCAGGAGTGATCTTCAGTAAATCACAGGAGTATTCCCGAAGAATAGACTCCAAGAGTAGATCCCTGGACTTGGCCCCAGTGTCAGGTCCCAGGAGTAGTCTCCAGGAATAGATCCCAGGAGTGGTTCCCAAGACTAGTTCGCAAGAGAAAACCTAGGAATAGACCTCATGAGTAGACCCCAGGAGTAGGCCTTAGGAATAGACTCCTGAAGTCCCCTCAAGTAGACTCTTATAGTGGTCTTCAGTGTCCAACAGGAGTATTCCCAAAGGGTAGACTCCAAGCATAGATCCCTAGATTGGTCCCAGGAGTGGTCCCCAGATTTGTTCCCATGAGTATACCTGTTCCTTTACCTGTCCTCTGAGAACATGTTAATGGGGATTCTTGGCAGAAAGCAAAGTCAAACTCATGGTAGTAGCTATAGTTATTGGTGGGTTTTCTGTTTTACCTACTATAACTTCCTTTTGGTAGAAGCCAAGTCTCAAAGTCTGACTTCTTTATCATTCTCAATTGAAATCCTAGCATCTAAGGACAGCATTTGTTTCCAGGCCATCATTGATAAAATTAGTCTTACCACCAATTTATACACTGACAAGAAGGCCAAATATGAGCTGTATAAACTCCTGCCTTAATACCAAGAAGGCAAGTAGCACAAAGCAATGACGTATGCTGAGAGAATAGCTCAGTGGCATAGCACATGCCCAGCATACAAGTTCTGGGCCTGATTCCAAACAATGATCTTGGGATTGGGGGTGGCAGGGTGTGGAGAAAGAAAATAGAGAAGGGAAAGACAGGGAGGGTTGCTTGATGTGTCTGTGTGGTAGGATAACCTCAGCATGTAAAGAATATGTTAAATAAATACTAATTTATAACACTGGTGCTCTGTCACATACTAACTCAAACTGATGTTATCAGATAACTAACACTACCTCTTCTGTGCTGTATGTGTAAAAGGAATTGCTCCAAATAATTTTGCCGTGTCTACCTCTTTAACTTGCAATCTACCAGCTCTGAGCTAACAGCCCCTTGAACAACAGTGTAATAAGGTCCTAGCTCTGCTTTAGACTGGCTTTGCTAAATTTATGGCAGTCCCATCCAAATGTAGAAGTACTATGTGAGCATACTCACCGGGACATTAAAAAATAATCCGGCACTGCTGCTGTCCTTTGCTTGGATCATTTGAAGAAGTTGTACCCCATGATGATGCCCGTGTAACATTCAGTGTCTATGTGGGACCCCAGATAGAATAATGGCCACATGCATCCTGAGGGCATAGCCTGTACCTTCTTTCTGATGTGATGATAGCAGACATTCAGTAATGAGCGGATACTAATCAGAGGACAGATGGTCCAACGCTGGTTAGTGAGATAGTCTTCAACAAACAGTTCCTAAATTCCAGAGCTAAGAGGGACCACTCAGGGTAAATACTTCTTATGTGTACTTAATGGTGATAGAATTATACTGTTGGCCAAAGTACACTATTATTTGGAAAAATCATAAACATTAAGAAAACGATTTGGGGACTGGAGAGACAGATCAGTGAGTAAGTCTTGGCTGCTCAAGATTGAGAAGCTAAGTTCAAATCCCTTATGGGAGTAAAATTAAGACTTTAAACAAATCACCTGCTACCTTATTTTATGTCCACACATTCTTTGGAGAAATGTCTGAAAACATGGGTCTTGATGAACTGAGTCTTTTTTTCAATTTGGTGCTTTTTTTAAAAGTCCCTTTAAATATATACCCCAGTCCTGTTGTTTGCAGCAAGGAGCCACATTAGTATTTAGTAGTAGATCTGGCGGTCTTGGGGCACATTTCTGCATGGGAAGTTCAACTTCCAGAAGAACATCAGAATTGAATGTATGTTGACTTTTGTGGAGTCAAGCATGAGTCTTTTCATTATTGCTAATTACTCCGTTTATATTGCTATCTATTAATTTCAAGATGACTTCTGATTTTGTTTGATGTCTTTTCTGTTCTACATTTCTATTAATCTGTACTTTTAGATATAAGTTGTAAAACTTCATTTGAATTGGTTTGAGAAGGAAAGTGATTTTGAGGAATGAAGCACTTGAGTAGCCTGGGGGACAGCCCTGGTTTCAGACATGAATCTTAGGCAATGTTCACCACCTTTCCTCTCTACTCTTCTCTGTGTAGGCCGTACTAAGACAGATGGCCCCTGCCATATCAAGTGTACATACCTGTCTCCCTGATTATCTCAGCATCAACAAGCTGCCAGTTGCTCTACCAGAATTTGTGCACCTGATGTACTGCTTAGTTTTATGTCGGCTTGACACAAGCTAGTCATTGAAGAAGAGAGACTCTTAAGTTAAGAAAATGTCTCCAGTAAGACTTGCTTGTAGGCAAGTCTGTAGTGCATTTTCTTGGTTAACGATTGATATGTGAGGGCCAACTCTCTGGGGGAAGTGCTGCTCCTGGGCAGGTGATCCTGGGGTGTGTGTGTGTGTGTGTGTGTGTGTGTGTGTGTGTACTGAATAAGCCATGGGGAATAAGCCAGTAAGCAGCATGCCTCCGTGCCCTCTGCCAGTTCCTGTCTCCAGGTTTCTGCCTTGAGTTCCTGGTCTAACTTCCCTCTGATAGACTACAATAGAAAGCACAAATAGGGCTGGTGAGATGGCTCAGCGGGTAAGAGCACCCAACTGCTTTTCTGAAGGTGATGAGTTCAAATCCCAGCAACCACATGGTGGCTTACTAACACCCGTAATGAGATCTGATGCCCTCATCTGGTGCGTCTGAAGTCAGCTACAGTGTAAATAATAATAATAATAATAATAATAATAATAATAATAATAATAAAGAAAGCACAAATAAACCTTTTCCTCCCCCAAGTTGCTTTTGGTTTTGGTGTTTTATAACAGCAATAGAAATGTAATTTAAGACACCTGACCTTCATGTTTAGCCTTGCAACATTTACGAGTGCCTGAAGCAATGGAAAAGGCAAAAATGAGAGAATCTTCCCAAACCCAAAAGTGTGACTGGGAACCACAAATGGGTTTGTCTGTTTCTATCTGGACCACCTACCTAGACCTAGAATGGCCTCCAAACAGGAGCCTGAATGATGGCACCAAAACAAGAGGGGGGAGATGTTGGCCAGAGAAGTCCTATAGATGGCCTAGTTAGTGGTGCTAGGCTCGGGCAGAACTGCTCATCTTTTGTAGGCTTGGCGTTCTGCCATCCACCTTTTGGAGAACCTTCCTTCTGGGGTGTTGACTTCACCAGCCGTTCATCAGACAGTGTGAGAATCTATGTTTTATCTCCTATTCTCAGACCATCTCTTCTAGACTCAGAAATGTCTACAGAGGAATGACGTGGGAGACAGAAAATGACTGTCCTGGTTATTATATGTCCCCATGAAGCTTGACATTTAATCTCACCATCCTCTATAAAAACATCAGCAGGAATGTCAGCAGTGCTGTTTATGGGTGTTTGGATGGCGCCTTCCTTGATGTTTCTGGTTAATACAGAGCAAGGGAGACGTTCACTGAGAACCTTCCTTTAAGATCCACCCACACGATAACCATTCTGAGGTAACTGTCTTGGTTTTCACAAGAACAGTCTCTTTAGTTTCCCAAAGGAGTCTCAGTTCTGACTCACTGTATGCCAGTGAGTCTTCATATTCTAAACTTTCATATTCTTTCCAAATTTGTCAGTATTTGATCTTTCCTGGTGTCTATCAAAAGTCTTCTAAAAGCTTACACAAAAATACCACTGTGCCTGTGTGTTCAATTTGAGCTCCCCTGTCCTCCACCCCCCGCCTCCCCCCCCCCCAAAAAAAAATTAGGAAACTGAATAAATTTATGGAATGAGAGTTCAGCTCAGTTTGAGGAAATCTTGGAATAGAACCTTTAGGGTTCCAGTTGATACATTGGTTGTTTTTTTTTTTTTTTTCTCTTTGATATCTTCAGGATATTTTAAGTTTTGCTATTTTTGTTTTGTTTGGGTGGATCCTTTTGTACTAGATATTGAACCAAGCCCCTGCATGTGACAAGCCTATGCTCTGCTCCTCAACTGTGTCGCCAGCCATGCTAGTCACTCTGATTCCTTCTGTTTATCCAAGTGAAGCAGGAGCCATAGCTGATAACCAGCAATTAGGAAGATAAGGTCTATTTTTAAAAAATGTAGATGCTGGATTGGCGGGGTAGGGATGGGTTCTTCTTCTTCTTCTTCTTCTTCTTCTTCTTCTTCTTCTTCTTCTTCTTCTTCTTCTTCTCCTCCTCCTCCTCCTCCTCCTCCTCCTCCTCCTCTCCTCCTCCTCTCCTCCTCCTCTCCTCCTCCTCTTCCTCCTCCTCTTCTTCCTTCTTCTCTTCTTCTCTTTCTTCTTCTCTTGAAATGATCAAGTGATTTCTGTCTGAGTCTATTAATGGTGACACGTTACACCTACTGACTGAATCATCTCTCAACCATTTCTGGAATAAAGCCAACTTGAGCAGGATGAAAGATCTTTTTGACGGGTTCTGGAATTTGGTTTGCAAGTGTTTTATTGAGAATTTTTGCAACTGTGTTCATCAGAGATACACAGTACAGGAATTTAATAATTATTAAATTCCTACCTATTGGTAAGACATCTGTAATACCCTCACTGAGGCTCAGAAAACATTGCAGAGGAAGGGATGAAAGAATGTAAGAGCTCAAAAGCTGGAGAGTAGTGTGGAACTCTAACAACTAGGCATTACGTCACTGGTGCAGTTTTCATCCCAGTAGCCCTGACTACATGCTCAAGATCTCTGTAAGATTGGGCTTGGCAGTGGGCTGCTATGAAAGAGGGAGTGGCTCACAAAGTCCCACACTCCGTGATGCTTTATACATAATTACTGGTTGATCAGAGGAGACAGAGGCACTTTCTTCAGTGTCACTGCCAATGGCGATGCATTCATAAGTTTCTGTAAGCAGCTCAATGAGAAGGTCATGGGTCACTAGAAGATGCAAGAGTAAAATAGAAGGCGGGCTACATGCAAAGAGAAGATGAGAGGGTTTAAAATAGGGTAGTGAGTTAATATAATGCAAACATTATACACATGTATGCAGATGACATAATTCAGGCCATTATTACGCATAATTAATATCTGTTAACAGATTCTAGGATCACAAGTGAGTGTGGGGAAAGAACACAGATGTATTCGTTGTGGGTTTCCCAGGCTTGTGGTGTGTTGTTGAACAGTTCTGTGCTTGTTTTTTTCTCTCCCTGTGCCTGACGCAGCCGACTCTGGAGACCAAGACGAGCACACTCTCCAAGAAGCAACGCTCCCGCCTGTGAATAGTAGCGTCCTCGCTGCTCCCATCACGGACCCTTCTCAGAAGTTCCCTCAGTACCTACCTCTTTCTGCAGAGGATAATTTAGGTCCTCTACCTGAAAACTGGGAGATGGCCTATACTGAAAATGGAGAAGTCTATTTCATAGAGTAAAGTATACCATTTTCTCTACTGAAAATGCCCTTCTCACTCTGCCTTCCTGTTCCTGTTCTGCATATCAGTTAAGCCTGAGGAAACGAATCCCACACCCACATTAGTCTTCTCTAAGATTAAACAGGCTTCTCATAAAAACAGTTTTCATCCATATCATTCTTAATTATTCAGTGCGAAAGGTTTTAGGAAGCATAAGATCTATAATTTCTTGAAGGGGTAAGACAACTGGATCTTGCTATATAATTATAATAAATAACAATTCTATTTAGCCATTAAAACGATACATTGTTGAAAGTCTTTAGTTTTCTTAACCCCTTAGTTTTCAGGCTTCTTTATACATTCTGGACATAATTTATTGTAATTGTGATTTTTCTCAAGTGTGATTCTTCATCGCTTTTCAAAGTCCAGGAGCTTTTAATTTGACTGATGTGGACTACGTTTTTTCCCTTTGTGTTCTGTGCCACTGTGGTAGCAAGAATCTGCTTTCCATGACATGTACTATTTTTTATAGATCACAGATGGATGGGTAATCAATTATTGTGTTAGAGCAGTAGTATAATGTTCTAGTTGTATTCCCTGTATGTAAACAAAATATAGTTAGATGTATTATTCTCACGTAAGTGGCCTATTATTAATTGAATTAGCAAAAGGAAGCATTGCTAAAGAATATATAAAGCACTTCAACTTTCTAAAATGCATGCATGCTTCTAAGTGAAGGGCTTTGTGTTCTAACTGTACTATACATTTCTGTGGGTTTTAAAATTTCATAGAAATCATATTTTGTTATTAGAAAAGGGCAATAAAAATTAAAATTACTTGTTTTCCTAAATTTTCCTAAACACATAGGCGTGAGGAAGAAAGCTAGAGGCTCAGAACAGTGACTTTTGAAACCTAGCTGGAAAGAAGATTGTAAGGCATGGGAGGAGCTCTGGTATTCTCCAGCCTGAGGGCAGAGACACCCATGGCTCTTGCCTGGTCCTTGTTAATGGTGGATGCTTACTAAACACAGCCACATGGATGGCACAGTGGTCAGTGCTTTGTGTTCGCCAGGTCTCAGCTAAGTGACCTGGGGTCCTTGCTTCCTCTTTGATCCTCTCCCATATCTGTAAAAGGTTATGATGAATGGTACCCACATGTGCTGAGGGCTGGGGAGAGTGCTGTGTAAAGTGCCTGGATCGGTTACATTAAGCATCACTGCTTCCGTTCCTACCACATTTCATCACGCGCATGAATATCAACATCGCTCAGAGGAAATTGGATACCACATTTAAGTTCAAACAGTCATAGTTAGATTTTGTAGCAAATTGCCTTAGAAACTGTGACCATTAACTAGAATTATGCCAAACAAAGGAACATATATAATAGAGATGTTCCCAGGACCAAATAATGTGTGAAATACAAAGTCCTGGAAAAGAATCTGCCAATAATTTTGCCAAGGACTGAATTGATAAGTTTTAGAAAAACAAGTTCAATATGCTAACAGCGAATGAAAAGCTAGCCCCATACTATAGTTGGCTGAAGTACACACCCTGTCCTCTTTTTAAGTTAACATAGCTTTTACCTTTATTGCTCTAATCTCTAAAATTGTGACTCTGACATGTATGACACTAGCTTTTCAGCTGTTATTTCAAAAGGTATTAGCTGTATATTCCATTTAAGGTTGGAGATATATTTTAGTGGTATAGCTTCTGCCTTGTATATATGAAGGTGAGATTTGATCCCCAGCACATACATACATACATACATACATACATACATACATGTTCACTTATATGTATTTATACATACTTGCAGTTTATATGTTAACCTAAATTTTACACACACACACACCCCTAAACTTTCAGCTGTCTTTTCATTCTGAAATAAACTTAGAACATCTTGCATTGAATATCAAGTTAAATTAGATATGAATCTAATATATATTTTATAGATTTAGAAAAATATAAAATATTAGATTGGTTTGCAGTTTGCAGAAAATCTAAAATACTATAAAGACAACCATTAAAGACAAAACACAGACCTAGAAACCTGTGCATTGTGTAGCAAACCAGCATGGAGGACTGAGAGGAGCCAGTGAGCAGGCTGTCTCAAGTGTGCCATCAAAGGAACATGGAGATTTCTTTTTAATTCAGTTATCCCAGGCTTTGAGCAAAAGGAACTGGCAACCCAGAAACACTAGCAGAGAGACAATCAGATGGTCCTGATGCAAGCCTGCTTTCTCTAGCTCAATGACTAGGGAAGGACGGGAATCATATAAGACAGACAGATTTTGGTGAGCAGCTCCTGTACCCCAGAAAGAAACAGCATGCCCCCATCAGCCAGGGTCTAAAGGGAACCCAGATATGACCCCTTAATATTCTGATGGGAGCCAAACTTGCCTGCCAGAAAGATTTGCCTTAGAGATGGAAACAGTGCCACCTGTCCTTCCCCCATAAAAATACTGTAGACTGTTAGAGTATGGGCTTCCCTTCTACCTGGGGAGGAACAAGCTACTGTTTGCCTTCTAGAGTGTTGTCCAGAGAGGCTTAGAGGAGAGTCAGGATTTCCATTATTGTCCTGTGGTAGAGCCCACAGGTAGAGGCCCTACTTTGGAGCAATAGTGCGATTCTATTATCCATTCCAGCTTCATCAGTATCAGGCAAGGCCTGATAAGCTGGAATGAATCTCCCCAAATGGGGGGTGGGACAGGATAACAAGGATGTCCTTCCCTATCCAGTGTCATTGAAAAATGACATAAGGCCCAACAACAACCAACTCTTCCTCTCTGGAGCAGTTACAAGGTAAGCCAGTTAAAGTAGGTTTAAGTGAAATCTATAGTTTTGTAATATAATACTTTGAATATCCAAGTTTATACAACAGTCACTTCTTAGCTATGCCCGGGGTGTCAGAAGCCTATAATCCACCCATTTATTTGGCTGGGATAACACCTGGAATCTCAACACTGGGAAGGCGGAGGCAGAAAGATGGAGAATCTAGGGCCAGCCTGAGCAACATTTGGAGATCTTGTTTCATAACTGAATGAATGTCTACTTATGTACTTACAGCCATTATGAAATACTTCACTAGTCAATTATAAACATACTTGAGACAACGAAAAAAATGGAAAGTTTCAGCCAAACAGTAGAAAATGTAGAAAAGAAAACCCGGAACTTTAAATAAAAATACAACAAATAAAAAGCCCAGTAGCTGGGTCTGAGAGCACTGTCAACAGCAGAATGAAACAAAAGACAGAGGCCGGATGTGGAAAACAGAGATTACCTGAGCTGAACCACACAAACACTTGGCAGAGAAGTAATAGAACAGACTTTCGGGAGTTTTCAAGGTCAACTACAAAACATCCCACAGTGGTGACCAAAGTCTTAGGAAAAGACAGTAAGTGGGCTAGGGAAAAAAACCTGAAGAATCCATGTATCTAAATTTCCCAAATTTATTAAGGAGAAACTACAGATTGAAGAAATTAGGTGAGCTCAGATTGGATAAATTTATTTTAAAAATGCATATCAAATCATTACTTTTCTGTTGCTATAATAAAGTACCATGGCCAAAGGCAACGTATGGAAGACTTTATTTCTGGTTAGAGTTCCGGAGGGAGAACCCATAGTGACCAGGAAGGCAGCAGGTGGCCAGAGCGGGGAGCTAGCTGGTCACATATTCCTTTCATATAAGAGACACAGAAAGTTAACTGGACTGATGCTAGGCACGGAGCTGTCAGAACTCCCCAGGCCCCACATCCTAAAACTTCTGTAACCTCCCCAAACAGAGCCACCAACTGGACACCAAGTGTTCCAAACACATGAGTCTAGGGCGACATTTCTCATTTGAACCATCATACGTAAACATTTTTGAAGAGGAGAAATGACACCTTAGAATATACAAGTATAACAACTGAATCACTTCTCTGTGAAAGAGACTAGAACAATGGTTCTCAGCCCGTGGGTTGCAGCCCCTGTAAGAGTCTACATATCAGATATTTACACTATGATTCTTAAGAGTAGAAAATTACAGTTATGAAGTAACAACAGAATAATTTTGTGTTTGGGCGTCACCACAAACATAACTCTATTAAACAGTCGCAGGAAGGTTTAGAACTAGCAGATTAGAAAGCAGGGCAAAGTTGTTCAGGCCCTGAGAGAGGAGAAATAACTAACTCGGTGTCTACGTAGACTGAAAGAACCTTTAGGATGAAGGTGCTCTTAGATGAACAAAAGCTAGAAAAGGTATCCACACCAAGCCTACCCTAAAATAAACAGCTAAAGAAGACAGTGCTGGAGCAGAGGGGGCCAGAGCGGGAAAAGTCAAAGTACAAGTAAACAAGATAAAGTTCTCTTCACCTCTTGATTTTTCTGAATTAACTCAGAGGATTGGGATAATTTAATCCCAGCACTCGGGAGGCAGAGGCAGGCGGATTTCTGAGTTCGAGGCCAGCCTGGTCTACAAAGTGAGTCTCAGGACAGCCAGGGCTATACAGAGAAACCCTGTCTCGAAACCCCCCCCCCAAAAAAAAAGTTTAACATCTTTCCATACAAATTTAGAAAAGAAATAGTAAGCTAATTATAAATAAGAGAAAACAGTGTAAGTGTAGGTAAGAGTAGATGGTAACACCTGCAGATTGTGTAATATGAAGGAAGATATAAATGTAATAAGATATATAAATACATATGAAGTACTTCCTAAATGTGACAAGATAGGATATCTTGATATTTACATGTAACACCTTATATTGGCTAGTTGTGTGTCAAGCTGACACAAGCTAGAGTCATCAGAGAGGAAGAAGCCTCAGTTGAGAAAAATGTCTCCATAAGATTAGGCTGTAGGCAGGCAAGCCTGTAGGCCACTTTCATAATTAGTGATTTATTGGGGGGAGGGGGGCAACCCACTGTGGGTGGCTCTCACACCAGCCTGGTGGTCCTGTGTTTAATAAGAATAAGTAACCCACGAGAGCAAGCCAGTAAGCAGCACTCCTCCGTGGCCTCTGTATTAGCTCCTGCCTCCAGGTTCCTGCCCTGCTTGGGTTCCTACCCTCACTACTTTTGATGATAAACTCTTACATGGGACTGTGAACAAAATAAGCCTTTTGCTTATTTTGCTTTGGTCATGGTGTCTTATCACAGCAATAGTAACCCTGACTAAGACATACCCAAAGCAACCTTTTCAAAACCTAAATAAACAATTGAAAGTAGTGCACATAAAGAGAAAAGAGGTCTCAAGTCTAGTGGCCCACAGAAAAATCTGGGGAAACAGACAGGAAGCCAGAACATGGCTAGTAATTATCAGTAACTATAAAATCAATTTTCTAAAACCTCATTTTAGATGTAACAGTTGAGGTCGGCTGAACATAAAAGGGTAGGAAAGGCATATCATAAAAATATTAGTCATAAAAGAGTAAACATTTGGGCTGGTGAGATGGCTCAGCGGGTAAGAGCACCCGACTGCTCTTCCGAAGGTGATGAGTTCAAATCCCAGCATCCACATGGTGGCTCACAACCATCCGTAACAAGATCTGGCGCCCTCTTCTGGATTGTCTGAAGACAGCTACAGTGTACTTAATATAATGAATAAAATAAATCTTTAAAAAAAAAAAAAGAGTAAACATTATAGAATTATCTAATGAAGGAAAAAAGAAATTTTCAAAAATAATCACCAGACTTCTTGCAAAAGGAAAAATCAATAATTCAAAACAGTAGTCTTAAAAGAAATTGTTTGGTTTTGTAAATTCTTGTGACTGACTCTTTCTTTGTAGCCATCCTGACCTCAAACGTGTAATAGTGCCTTAATCTCTTTAGTGCTCAGCTTGAGGAAAAAAAATCAAATTACTTGAAAACACCACATCTCAGAGTGAATCATAGACCAGGGAATGACAGAGATATGTGTAGTATTAACCACATTTTAAAAACAAAGATGGCTTCGGTCTGTACTCCTAAGCCTTTATTTCAAGATCCTAGAGAAAGAAGAGTAAGTCAATCTCCAGGCAAGGGATGCCTTAGCAGCTAAGAACCCTGGCTGCTCATTCCGAGGACCTGACTCCATTCCCAGCACACACATGGTGGCTCACAGAATTTGTTACTCCAACTTCAGAGGCTCTGGTGTCCTCTTGTGGCTTCCACTGGTGCCTTCATGCATGTGGTGCACATGTATGTGTGAAGCCAAACTC
Organism: Mus minutoides; assembly: GCA_902729485.2. Classification (NCBI taxonomy): domain Eukaryota; kingdom Metazoa; phylum Chordata; class Mammalia; order Rodentia; family Muridae; genus Mus; species Mus minutoides. The sequence continues at coordinate 201,419 of LR750527.1, forward strand.
TTATACGTGTAAAATAAAATAAATCTTAACAACATCCTTAGCACACACACTCAGATCAGAAGAGAGTGAAGAGCAATCAGTGTAATGGAACCCTAGAGAAAATGCATGGAATTTTTCAGTCATCAAAGGTTTAGTAAAATGGATGAGTGTTTATAAGCCAAACAAAGAAGGAAAGATAGACATCCCACAGAGACATCAAGGTCACACAGAGACATATGAAAAGTCCCATGAAATGGACCAGACACAGACTAAATTTCATCTAGTGTGACATGTGTCTTTAGGAACTCTGTAACAATGAGGAAAATGAGTTTTTAATTTTAAACTTCTGAAAAAGAAATCTTGGGACCCCTCCCCCCAAGTTTTCATGCAGAATTCTGTCATAGAAGAATGAGCACCATTTCTACACAATATTTTAAAAAATAGAAGTGGCAACGTAATTCTGATGAGGATACAAATGAAGGCTTGCTCTGTATGCCCACAGCACAGGCGCAAACCCTAGTACTGCGAAACGAAAACCATCAAAAACTCAAGGACATTTCAAGGAAAGCAATGAAAAAGAAAATTCTATTGGTATAGTGTATCATATTAATAGTCTAAAGAACATGGTAGTGTATACCCAAAGCCCCAGCTCTCAGGACAATGGCGAGTTTGAGGCAAACCTGCATTGTGGGATCCTGTCTTTAAAACAAAACAAAAACAAAATATGGACAGAGGAAGAGCAGTACACACATAGACCCAATCTTACTAATGCAAACAGGAATTTTCAAATTTCTGTACTCTGAATAGACACATATCTTAGCTGACCCAGTACACTGCTTTCCAGAGGTGTTGCCATTGATGGTATCTAGGTAAAGGTATATTGAATACGGCTGCATTCTTTCCTGTAGTGACATGACCATCTGTAGTTATTTCAAACTGAAAGGTTGTACCTGTTAGGTTTTGTCAAGTTGACATGTTTAGAAGTATGTAGTACTCCTCCTTGACCTCCATATCAGTCCCTGACTTTCCTGAATGATAGACTGCAAGCTGTAAGATGAAATACACCCTTCTCCTCCCCACCCACCCCAACTGTTTTTGTTCATGGTGTTTTATCACAGCAACAGAAATATAATTTAAGACAAATTGGTACCAGAAGTGGGATATTGTGGCAGACTTGACTGTTATTTAGGATTATGGTAGGACTTCAGAATGTTGAGCTGGAAAAGCTATTGAGTACTCAGTAGGCTTGTGGGAGCTCAGAAGATCTGAATGCCGAGATCTCTTGAGATAATGAAAGCCCTGACTTGTAAAGTTTAAGAGGGTTGCTTTAAGGTCCCATCTGTCATGGGCCTTTGATAATTTCAGTATAAAATCTGTGATCCTGGTTAGCTAGGGCTTAAGAATTGGCTGTAATTAACAAGAGACCGGCACCCCCAAAGTGTAACCTTTGCTTTACTGGGATAAGTGATGCTGGAGCTGAGAAATTAGTTGTGTTTAAAAAAGAAGGCACCATCATTGAGAATCATATGTCTAGAAATATTTCCTCAAGATCACCACACAGAAGCTGTGGACCAGAGGAGGCCAAAACTATACCTCATGATGGCAGCTAGACAGAGTGATGTACGAGAGTTCCCAGGTAGTGGCTGGTTTTGAAGGTGCGAGGTGGTCATGGGCAGCAGCTGAGATTTGGCACTGTGAGAGTCTAGAAGAGGCCGCTGCTGATGTTGCAGCCTCAGTTGTAGTAGAAGCCCCAGGATTTAAGGAATCAAGGAGAGAACTTGAGGCTTGGCATCATGTGGCAGGGTCAGAGTCCCTGAATAAAGACTAGGAGAGGTCATTGGTAAGGCTGCTACCTCAGATCCGGTGGAGAATCTAGCATTCTGGAGATCACAGTACAATGGAACAGCCACCCCAAACAGCAGCAGCTGTGGAGAGGAGCCGGCCTGAGCCTGTAAGATGTATTATGTGTGTTCTGTGTGCCAGAGCTAGAGAGGTGGAGCTGCTGAAATCCCCTGAAGCCCAGAGGATTTTGAGTTCCAAAAACTGGACAGACACTGAGTTTATATATTTATTATGTTAGAGTTTGACTTTTCTTTGATCTGATGGTAACTAGACTTTAGCTCTGCCTTTTTAAAATAAGTATGTAACTTACTTTTTTATTAGATATTTTCTTTATTTACATTTCAAATGTTATCCCCTTTCCTAGTTTCCCCTCCAAAAATCCCCTATCCCCTCCCCACCTCCCCCTGCTTCCCAACCCACCCACTCCCATTCCTGGCCCTGGCATTCCTCTATACTGGGGCATAGAACCTTCACAGGACCTAGGGCCTCTCCTCCCATTGATGACCGACTAGGCCATCCTTGCTACATATGCAGCTAGAGCCACCAGTCCCACCATGTGTTTCCTTTGATTGGTGGTTTAGTCCCAAGGAGCTCTGGGGTTACTGGTTAGTTCATATTGATGTTCCTCCCATGGGGCTGCAAACCCCTTCAGTTCTTGGGTCCTAGCTCCTTCATTGGGGACCCTGTGCTTACTTTTTATTTTCTAGGAGTTCACATTTGAGATAGTTTGGATATTTTAATGAGGTTTTGGATATCTTAGAGAGGACGTGAGTTCTGGAAATGACTGGATATTTTTAAAGAGACTGAACTTTTAAAGTATTTCACCTTTTAAAGACTTTGGGACTTTTAAAAGCTGGAGTGTTCTATATTGTGATACTGGTATTAATATGAGATATTGGTAATCAATATGGAAGATTATCAATATATAAGTTATGTATTTGTGTGTCCAAAAGAAGTTAATTGGCCTTTTGGGGTTTTTTGTTTGTTTGGTTGGTTGGTTCGTTGGTTGGTTGGTTTGGTTTGGTTTGGTTGTTTTTCTTTTTTCTTTTGTTTTTTGTTTGTTTGGGTACTTTTGGTAAACTTGACACAAACTGAAACATTTGATAAAAAGAAACTCAATTGAGAAAATATCTCTACAAAATAGCCCGGGCCAAGGAGCATTTTCTTGAGTAATAATGACTGACATGGGTGAGTTCAGCCAATGAAGGCGGTGTGAGCCCCGGGGCAGCTTGTCCTGAGTTATTTAGATTTCTGAGTTCGAGGCCAGCCTGGTCTACAAAGTGAGTTCCAGGACAGCCAGGGCTATACAGAGGAACCCTGTCTCGAAAAACCAAAAAAAAAAAAAAAAAAAAAAAAAAAAAAAAAAAAAAAAAAAAAAAAAAAAAAAAAAAAAAAAAAAAAAAAAAAAAAAAAAAAAAAAAAAAAAAAAAAAAAAAAAAAAAAAAGAAGGCTGAGCAAGCCAGCGGGCATCTGTCCACCACGGCCTCTGCATCAGTTACTACATTAAGCCTGAGACCTGCCTTCCCTTGATGGTGGACTTAGAGCTGTACAATAAAATAATGAAACAATCCCTTTCCTCCCCAGATTACTTTTGTCATATTTTATCATAGCCATAGAAATATAGCTAAGACAAACACTTGTTTCTGAAATGGTGCCTTCTCTTGCCTCCTGGCAGTGGCCAGTACCGTGATGCTGCTTCATTGTGTAGACATTCAGACCTCAGAGTCAGCTCTACAACCCCCTGGCTTTCATTTCTATTTCTGCCGTGTGTCAGCCACATCCTTTGGCAGATTTCACCTTTATATTCCCGTTTTTCTCTTCTGTAAAATGGGGATGATAATGTTACTGCTCATTAATTTCCCCAGAGGGTTGTTATGAGAATTAAACTGACATAGGAAATGAGGTTCTCATGGTTGCAAGCAGTCCCATAGAGCAAAGTGATGATGAGAGTCGTTGTAGTATTATTCATTTGTTGTTGTTGTTGTTGTTGCTGTTGTTGTTTCTTAACATGGTGAAACGGCAAATTCATTTGTATAGGCATAATTTTCTTTGTAATAATTAGTAAGATTGGAATCTAAAATGCTGGTGGAGCTCTATGCCTCCTCTTACATTGATAACTCAAACTGCAAACTTGGGATAAAAAGGATTCATGCCAAAACTTCAAATGTCTCTTCCCCCTGCTCCTCAGTTCTTGTTTTCACTTCTAGTTTGGGGCCAAGCCTCTTGACCTTGGAGGTCCCATCTCACCCACTTAGTTGTTCAGTGAATCAGGCTCCAGCAGAACTCTGACGTCTGTGACTTGATCCACTTGGAGAAGCACAAAGGCGACTTCTTCCCACTTTGCCTGTGACATTTCTAGCATAACTGAAGGATAAAAGACCCTTGGGATATTTCTGTACTCAAAAGGCCCCAGTCACAGTCTGCCGAGACCTCTAGGTTTGGCCTGTACCCTCCAGGAGACATTTGGGCAGCATGTCTGTTTCTCTCTGTGTGTTTCTCTTCTCTCCCCTTTCCCTTTCCCTTTCCCTTTCCCTTTCCCTTTCCCCTTTCCCCTTTCCCCTTTCCCCTTTCCCCTTTCCCCTTTCCCCTTTCCCTTCCCTTTCTTTTTCCTGGATTCTATTTGGGTTGCCTTTGACTCTTTAAGGCTTGAGTTTGGAAACAGCAAAATAGCTTACCTACCACCAAATCTGACACTTGAGTTCAACTCTTGGGACCCTAATGATGGCCCAAGAGAATTGACTACTCCTGTTAGGTGTCCTTAGATCTCCACATGTATCCTATGGCACACATATGCCCACACATTGACAAAGAAGTAAATTAATTAGTTCATTAAATGCCTCAAAGTTGGTGTTACAGAATGATGTATATGAGTATCTTTGAGGTGCTGCGTGATCAAGGGGCACCACAGTGTCAGGAAAGGGCTTAATGTGACACAGTGAGTGACATTGTCGCCTCATTTGTGGCTTTCAGTATTCCAAATTGACGTTATAGGCAAACTTAAAAGTAATTAAAAGTTATTCTTTGGCAAGTGTGAAGACTGATGAATAAGTCTAGACAGGCATAGACTGTATAAGAAAAGCATGTCATTTGTATCTATTATTCAGAAATAATGCCAGCATTATGTTTTAAGCATTCAGTAACTCATTGATTATATCTTAGAAAGGAAAACCTTCTCACACTCATCCTAGGCCACTGTCGGTCTAGCCTCCAGCCCTCTAGTGATTTGCCTGAATTGTTGGAATGCATCTCTCCTTTGCTTCATGAGCAGATATGCAAGTCTTTGTGCTGTGTTGTCATTCTTTCTCCTTAAACAAACGTCTTGTTGTTGTCTCTGGATTTCAGCCACAACACGAAAACAACATCATGGTTAGACCCTCGGTGCCTGAACAAACAGCAGAAGCCTCTGGAAGAATGTGAAGATGATGGTAAGGACCAAGAGGTTTCAGGATCTACACGATGGGGGCCAAGCTCATTGCACATTTGTTCAAGTGCTCACACGGCCAATGTGTTTGTAACATTAGAGTACTTTGTTCCATTTTTAGGAATCACACTGTGGCTTAGAATAAAGGGAGGAATGAAATAGAATTTTTTTCAGAAGAACAATTCATCAAAAGACATGTACATTCCAGGATGGCTGTTGGGAATAGAAGCAGGTCAGACTTGGAAAAGACTCTAGAGAAACTCTCCAGGAATATAGAAACCAAAGATGGTTTGATCTTTCACGCTTACTAAAGGACTAG